>JAFEMH010006519.1:0-121053 GCA_022495995.1 Adenophora triphylla var. japonica
TCGACCCTTTATCACCAAGCGGTTGTTCACGAGCCGCTCTGGCCTCAGCCTAACCACAGTAGAGAGAAACTACCTAATTTCTTCCGCTGCATGGATCTGCCAAACATGGTACACTTTGCCTCACTCGTGATCTCGGTTCCTTAGTTTTCTCGGTGGACGTTACCTCTTCCCCCGTATCACATGCACCCTGGCCCTCGTGAGGCCTTCTGGCCTTTCCTCCTCGCTTGTCATCATCTTCACTTTCCTCTTCCTTTCCGCTTCCGCTTGTTACATTCTTTTTTTCTATAATATAATTTATCGAACTTTCCCTCGCCGACCTAGCCTTTTGAATTATTTTTCTTGAGGGCCCAACAACCATCGCGTGTGCCCGTTATCTCAGTGAAAATCAGCGTATTTTTTCATGTTACGAGGGAACTGCTTCGTTTGGCCGGTCATAGGCCGAGGTGGAGTGAAGGTCGACGAGCCGCATGATTTCAGAACCCAGTTTAGTAAGAGGAGCCGAATCCTCAAGCTTCTCCGTACTCCTTGCTTTGTTCTTCCCTTTGGGAACCCTCGCTGCTTTCCATTACTACCCTCGCGATTGCCTCGTCGCCTCGCTTCGTCTTGTCGCCCTCCCCTCTTCTCGTTTTTATCCTCGCCCATGGAACGGGCATAAGCTACCTCAGATAGCTCGACTTTGTCTCGAGGTTCCCCGTCGAAAGTCTATAAACGAGGGGACCAGATTTCAAGCCGAAATTGAAACAAACAATAACTTCCCCGTCGCTCTTTCTTCAACTTGGTCCACCATTTTTCTAGAATCCCAGATTATAATAAATTTCGAGGCGGTCTCTCCTTTTCCCCCGCTTCAATGTCAAGCCAAGTCACCCAAGCCCCATCTTTCCTCTTACTGGGCCAAAGAGCAAAGTGGTCCAAGAACATTCTCCTCATGCCTCTCCAAAGTATCGATGCTTACCTCTTTTAAGCTCACTAACCTGTGTCAAAGTCAGTTCTTGAGAAGGTAGCAATGGGGTGCTTTACAGAAAGGTGTCATCACATAAGTGCGAGTTTAGATTCATAGCTTGTTCAAAACTCGCATACGGCCTTTCGCATCGCAGTGCCAATGTATCAGATTTTCAAAATTAGGAAGCCTGAGGTGAGGATTAAGTGGAGTCAGCAGCTTATCCTCAAAGAGAATGGACGTGTGTTGCCCGCCATAATCATCGCTGTCATTAAACTTCTTTCCCTCTCCATGCTCCGTAAGTACCCCAACTGATCACCCTTTCAAACACACGGAAACACCGCAGACTCATCAACGTAGCCTCTGAGACCTCCTCACTCAAAACCCTCTCAAAACCCTCTCAAACCCCCAACCAAACCAAGGGAGGAGCCTTCCGGGATAAAAGGGACAAAGGACCTTTTGGGAATTTTCAGAAATCAGTAGCAATTAAGGTCCGTACGGACCTCTTGTTTCAATGATTACTAAATCCCCTTAAAGTCCACAATATTCCCTCAAATCCCTAAGAAAATGATTACCCAAATGTATGGTTGGTCCGTATCGGACCTCTTTTGCATGCCAAGCTGGTCCGTACGGACCTTCAGTACGGGGACATCATCATTCCGTAATATTCTCCATCATTGCGCATTCCCTCAAATCGAGGAAATCCAAAATTCTCGGATAACCAAGAAGGTCCGTACGACCTCTTTGCTCCGAAATTTTTACTATAAATAGAGGGCTCCCTCTCCTCATTTTCACACACCTCCCTCTTCTCTCTTCCTCCCTTAGCCTTCGGCTCCCTCTAAGTCCTCTCGAGGCACTCCCGCCCCTTTCGGATCCTTCCGAGGCCTTCCCGAGCTCCCTCGTGGTGCTCCGAAGCCTCCCCGAGCGCCTCCCGAGACGCTCCCGCGCTGCCCCGAGGCACTCTCGAGGTACTCCGAGGCCCCTCGTGGTACTCCGAGGCCTCGCCCGGTCTTTCCACTCTGTCCCGCTCTTTCCGAGTCAAACCGACGATCCCAAACCACGCCGAAACTCGCCCGAAAGTGACTCCGCCACCACAACGCACGCCGAACCTCTCGCCCGAGTGATCCCGACGATCCCCACGCACGCCGAACCTCTCGCCCGAACGCAGCCTACAACTCCTCAACTCACGCCGAAACTCGTCCGCATGACAACCGCCCTCCCGAAGCAATCCCGATCCGTACTCGAACGCTACTCCGACCTCAAACACTATTCCCCACCGAAGATGTACACGAACCAACATTGTAAGGCTTCCTTCCTATACTATTTCAATACATTTCCATACATAGCATACAATGTAGACATCCGATACAAAGATGCATTTTTAAAAGCACACACACACACACACAACATTTAAAGGATATTAGGGTATCCGAAAGACTCGTTTTACGAGGCTACTCAGTGAGCTCTAATATTCTAATATTCTCTTCCCGGGAGTCATCTCGACTCTCCGAACTCAAAATCTCATCACACAAAAACAGCTTTAAAATTATCTTTAAACCGATGCCCTTTTTCAATGTTTCTGGGCTTAATAAAACGGCGTGGCGACTCTACAAATGCGAAAACAAACGGCGAGACACCTCCAACCCGAAAACGCCGCAAAGCGGGGAAAATGCCGATGCCTGGCCGCGAGGCCCGCCTGATCCGGTAATTTCGCTGGCGACTGGGCTGGGAAATTTTTGTTTTAAAAACTTTTAAACAAAACAAAAGATTTTTAAACGATGATGAGGGTCAAACTTTCATTTTACCCCTTCCTTTAATCAAGCTGTTGTGTGCAGACGTGCTTCGTTTTTATTTTACAAAAAAATAAAAATACAAAAAATGCATCAATATACATCTCGCGCATACATTTAAAATTCTTCAAAAACTTCTATTTTACTCGTAAAAGAATTTTAGAGACCGCACACTACGCGCACCGCCGCCTCTGCTACACCGCACTCTACTCACACGCCGCCTGCTACACCGCACACTACGCGCACCGGCCGCCTGATACACCGCACACTACAACCCTCAACCCGGAGTGGTCTCACTTGCAGTACCGTTAGGTCTTCCTAGGCCTCTTGACGCGCACGGATCATTCCAAACATCCCATCCTAGCCAAGCGTCAACCCCGCACGTTTGAAGTCTTGAGTCACACTCGCCCGCACTCTGCTGAGTTTTTACTCAGCCCGTGTCATACAACTGATACATATACCATGCCGCCATTTTCTCGAGTCAAGGCTCGAACTCAAGATCCTCGCAAGCAAAGCGATGAAAGGTCACGCTAAAATCTTGACCCGATCTTGATTTCCGGCTACACCTGCACGATGTTCCGTCCCGATATACATCCATGCCTGCATGACACCACGTCATCACGCCTTGATACGTCGCCCATGACGATATGACCCACCTAACGCCTAACGTCACGCATCCCTTGCGCAAGCAAGGTAAAGAGAGGTCATGCCGAACTCTTGACTCCGATCTTGACTTCAGCGGGCCGCTCTTGCCTTCACTATCTCACGGGCTAACGCATCAAAACGAACATGACAAAGCCTCGGTCCTTAGGTTCGATTTTTCTTTAGGCCGGTGGAAACCGCTTGCACTATAGGACCTCGCCCGGGCCGCCCACCCCGGGATGTCGAAATACAGTGTGCAAAACGAGGGGCTTATAGCCGCACGTATGGTCTCCATCGACCCAGATCTAGCATAGTTGCGAAAACAAGAGCAATCTTTTCCAACCTACCTAGGATTCTCGAGAAAACATGTTTTAAGTAAATTAAAACAACAAAAAATCAAAAATAAAAGAAACGGAAACCGCATGCCACGCGAGCTTTCCCCTTTTATCCCGTTAGGCCATTCCCGTGTCTAAATCCTTGCCCGTCACCCTCCAAATAACCGAGAGTGGCCGAGAATACCCGGAAGCCGCCTTTTCGCATCGAGGTCACAAGGTCCGATAGCCTCTTCCAGCTTCAACGGTCCGCACCGTCCGATACTCCCCATGACGGGATCAACAGATAACAAAGGAGGGAAACGGAACCCCGCCACTAAGGAATTTCCAGACAATGGAGGAGGTGCCGCGAGCCTTCGAAACCATCAAGAAGCGCCAAGAGGAACAAAGCAAGCCTCGGATCGTAGACACCTCGCGTCTTCGAGGAACAGCCAGCTTCCCAACCCGACGGAACCTTTGTTCTCATAGAAGACGAAGATATACCGCCTCCCCTTTGCCAAAGCTATCAAGCAGTCCCGCTCCGCCAAGCTACGAGATCCCAAGAACGCAAAGCGCCTTCCGCCAAAGCTCCCTCAGCGCCGGGCCAAGCCCGACATGCTCCGCCTCAAGACAGCCAGCTTCCCGCCCGCACATCAAGCTCGCACTAACAAAGACACATACGTGCTCGCTCCGCTGACATCCCAATGCATCTCGGTATCCCCTGTGATTCAATCCGCCTCTATACGAGCCTCGCAACCACAATCAAAAGTCCCCATTCTTACTGTGGACAGTATCCCGAGCGATATCCCGACATCTCAAGTTTGCCACTCGCTAGTCCGCCAATTCAAGCTAACGAATCGTTTCCCAGCTTCCCAAACACAACCCTTAGCGACCTTCGGCAATCACGCCCTCAACTTCAACACCCTGTGGTATGGGTTGGTATACACTCAACTACCTCCCCAAGACTCCCGAATGGCGATCCCATCGCCCAATCCACCTCCATCTTCTGCTTCCGTCCCCCGAAAACGGTAACTCCACCTCGCTGCATACCGATCCCCTCACATGGCCTCGGCCGATTGAACAAATGAAAGACATGCAAGGCAAGCTAGCTAGTTCTTCTAAGGACTCCCTCCCGCCTACCGATCCGAACAAAGTGGTCCCTCTCCCTCCAAAGTTCAGATGCCTAAATGGAAAAAGTTTGACTGAATGTAATGCCCAAAACCCACATCGACACTCTACGTCCCGGGTATGAGCCAAAGGGGCAACCTCAACAGATGGCGCATCATTTTCAGCATTCCCTCAAATCCACAAGACTAAGGTGGTTCCTCAATGTGAAGGCGTAAAACCGCTCCACGTGGGATCGATCGCTGAAATCTTCCCCGGAGAAGTACCGCGCCAATCTTGAATGGGAAACAAACCGCCATGACTCGCAAGCCACCGAACAAAAGGATGACGAACCAAAGGCGAATTCTACAAAAAGATGGAACCGGAAGCTAAGCGAGATAATGGATCCACTTTCCAAAGAAGAGCAGATGGACATCTTCCATTCCTCGCCTCAAACCATCTTTGAGGACCTTGATCGCCCACCATTTCTATCCTGATCTCCGTGCCATGGTCAACGCCGGACAAAGTTTGAAAAGACTCGAGTCTTCAAAAGGCAACAAGAACCCCCGCCTCATCTTACCGCTTATCGAACAAACCCGGCAACTTCAACTCCCGCCCGACCAAAGGAAAGGAAGCAAATTTTAACAAAGGCACTACATTCGTAACTGAGCTCAAGTAAACCGCGATCAAGCAGCCCCAAAGAATAGCAACCCCTCGCTTCCCACCCCAAAGATTTAGATAACCTCGGAAATGCCCTCGGGTCAAGTATTTCAAGCGTGAAACGAAATCTTCTCAAACCACTCGAGAATTTCCAACCGAAGACTCTCAAACCCAACATGGATATGAGCAAGCACCGCGCCTTCCACAACTACCCCGGCCACACCACCGACAATTGCTTCGTGCTCAAGCAGTGGTCCAGGCTCATTGAGGAGGGAAAATTGAACGCCCTCGTGGTCCCAATACCATCGGAAACTATTCCCGGAACGACTGTGGTAAACTCAATAGCCTTGACGAAACTCCAAGCGAGAGTGCACTCCCCGCAATTTCCGAGACCGTCGCATGCCGTCCCGCTACGACCGGGAGCGTGAAACAAGAGTCAAAAGGATCTCGTGACCGGGAATTCCGACAAGAACGCCCAAGGGCAACCGTCTCCCTACGATCTTTGCCCCAGCCAAGGCATACAAATGGATGGATCGAACGTTCCCTTAAGAGACCGAGTCCGACGGTAGCACGGGAAGCGGCTTAGCCTTCACAGACGATGACTTGCCAATATGTGAGAATCGGCACAACGAAGCCCTCCTCATCCTCATAAAGATAGAGATGTTCTTCCTCCCGAACGTCTTGATTGATAACGGCTCGCAGCCAACATCATCGCTGAGCACATTGAAACGACTCCGCATCGACCGTTCTCTCGATAAGGCCTTCACCTCGTAATCCGAGCCTACGACTCCACCGCACGACCAATCGTAGGGAGTCATCAATTTGAGGATCCACCCGACGCACAACCGGAGCTCGGAGAGTTCCAAGTCGTGGAAATCAAACCAACCTTCTCCGCGTTGGGACGGCCTTGGATACATCGGGATGAAAGCAAAGATCATCTACTCTTCACCAATGCGTGAAATTCATCAATGCCAATGGAGCGATCGAAGTGATCCGCGGAAGCAACAGTAATGGCAAGTGCTTCGCCGCCAAGCTACGACCTGTAAGAAGGTCCCGACATGACCGAATACTCTTCTCCGTGATGATTCTCCTACCCCGTCCCGCTACGGCGATCTCACATCCACGCTCTAAGCCGCGACTTGAGCCGGAAATCGAAGAACTCATGGGACAGATGACAACTCGACATATACGCGACTCGCGAAGAATGCTTGAGAGAGATCAAGAGACGGGATGCCCTAATGGAGATTGATCGAGGAGTAGACCCTTACTTCGCCGAAAACCCTCTTGCAACCGGCTCATCACCGATCCCCTGCATAAGACAACCCTCTAGCCGACACTCTCGGATCTTACTGGGACAAATCCATCACAGCCTTAGTTCAATTCAACATTCCGGTGTCCGACTGGACGAACAATGGCGCAACCTCCTCCAAGGCTTAATCGTGGAAGGAGATATAGCATGTCCGCCGAATCGACATTGTAACGCCGCCCAAGCAAAGATCCTGCATAAAGAAGCGCATTCTATGAAAGTGATCAACATCAAGCAAGAATCCACTCCGACCGGGCCGAATGCTTCGCCCTCCTAAGTAGCCCTCGCCGACTTCTATCATCAAAACCCCTGCAAGGACTCGGTGGCAACACTAATGGAGGGACATCATCGGGAGCAATGCCAAAAACCTCCGCGATCCGGTTTGAAATCGAATCCGCATGCAAGCTACTTTCCGGACTCATGCTAAGGGAAGATTGGCCACCCGAATCCAAAGACTACTCCCTCTAGAGCTACAAACATCCGAGAGTAATGAAGTTCGGTCCAATCCCTCGTCGCCTATAGTCTAGCTTCGAGCTCTTGTCATGTCTGTCTGATTCACATCTTTTGAGTCTTTTTGACGGCTTTACGCCCGACGATTGTGAATCTTTGATCAACAATGTATGCTTCACGCTTTCAATAAAAGGTCCGACCTTCCTAAAAATCATTTCATCGTATCTTTAACAAATGATGACATTAACTAATCAAAACAAGCTTAAATTCATCTATACAAAAGGCAAACACATTAATTAAATAAATGCATCAAGCAAACATTTAAGCATGTTGTCAAACGAGAGAAAACCGGGCCCAAGCCGCCGAGAAGGTTTTAATCACAACGATTTGCAAGATTGTCAAGAGCCAAAGAGACGCAAGTCCGATGCCATTTCCAAAGATAAACCAAGATCTTCCAATACCTCAAGAGCGGGAAACCACCTTCATGAACAAGGAAGACCCACACACGAGGGGTCAAAACCAAGAGCATCATGGCCCTAAAACGCCTCGCCTCTCACTTCGTCATCCTCGGGACATGCTATACAAGAAACGCTACCACGGGCCACTCCTACGCCGCGTCGCCCAAGAAGAAGCAAGCATGTTCATGAACGAAGTCCACAATGGGGCTTGCGGTCCCCACATGAACGCCAGAGCCCCGATGCAAATCATTCTCGTGGATGGGCTACTACCGGATCTCCATGGAGGCAGACATTGCATCCACTTTGTCCGAAGCCGCGACAAGTGCCAACGGTTCTCCAACCTCAATCATCTACCACCCCACGATCTCTACCGCATGACTACACCTCGCCCTTTCGCCACTGGGGAATTGACGTCATCGGAAATCGCTCCGCCAGCAAGAATCTGGTTTCCACGAGTTCATCTTAGTAGCCATCGACTACTTCACCAAACGGGTCGGGGCCAAGTCCTACAAGGTACTCACCTCCAAGAAGGTCGCGCATTTTCTCAAGGAAAACATCATCTCGCCGATACGGCATCCCAAATGAGGTCATATCGTACAACGGCTCACACTTCGAAGGGGAATTCGCGCATCGTCGCCGAATTCAAGATCACACGTCACAAATCTTCTCCCTACCGGCCACAAACAAACGGCGCCATGGAAGCAAAGAAACAAACCTCGAACGGATCATCCGAAAATGACCACCCGAGGACGAGATTGGCCCGAGAAGCCGCACCTCGTGCACTGGGGCTACTCTCGGACATCACAATACCACTGAGAAACCCCATTTGCCCCGATTTACGGGGACGGAAGCGCCCTTCCCATCGAGCTAGAAATTCCCTCACTCCGAAACACGCGGCTGAAAATGTTCCATACTGAATCGTAAGCTTTTCCGAATGGCTCCGGCCGACATGACGACCGTTGTTTCATTAGACGAGCGACGACTAAAGCGCTGAACACGCCCGAGCCTATCGTGAAGCAGATTGGCTAGAGCTTTCGACAAGAAAGTCAAATCCCGGAGACATCGTGAAGGTGAACTCTCAGACTCAAAGAAAAGCCTCCCACTCGAACCAACCCACTCCATCGGGAAAATGGGAACCCACATGGATCTACTCTTTCGTGGTTCAAAAGATCTTCTCCTAGGAGGCGCCATGAAGCTACCGATGCACCTAGCACGGCAATCCCTTCATGAATCCGGCCAATCTGAAGCAAACTTCGCAGCATACTTCGCCCAAGAAGAACAACTCGGCCATAAGATCTCGCACTCCACATGTAGCGCCGAACTACGCAGACTCCGAGCTCCTCTAGTCCGGGGGAACGTAGTGCAACCTTAATTGGTCCTACTCCAAAAATACACAAAAAAGTCAAAAGTTTGAATGTCAATCAAGCACCTCCATCAAGCTACGCACTTTTCAAGAAACACGCCTGCCAGTCACCTTGACCGGGGTGCATAAACGACTCGGCGGCAACATCAAAGGACATCCGAGGGTCAACAAAGATCAAACGACCGACTTCATGCGATCGGCTTTCTGCCAGGGGCTTGTCTTCGCCTCACGCGTCTAAAAAAAAAAAAAAGAGAGCTTCGAGTAAGGGCTCACAAAAACAAAAAAGAGAGCTCGAGCAAGGGCTCACAAAAAAGAGAGCTTCGAGCAAGGGCTCACTACAAAAAAAAAACAAAACAAGCTCAAAGCGTAAGCCGCGAAATTGAGGTCAAGAGCCCGACGCCAACAAGAGGCAAGGAAGCTACGGAAAAGACCGTCGTAACGACTTGTCAAGGCGGAGTATTCAACCTCTCACCTAAGCACAAGGCCTCGCCAGCGGGATTGCTGTCAGGGCCCGCATCGGTTTCAAGGCCATGGGATGCAACGTAAAGTCCAAAGATGGACGCCGACAAAGCGCATAAATGTGGCTAAAGGCGAACAAAAGATCTTGGCGTCTCGACAAAGCTTTAAAAGTAAATCACAAATCACTAACGGCTACAACATTTCTTGATGAGTTCAGCCACCTGCCTACTCTCAAGTTCACAACATGCTAAAAGACAAATTCTTTAATACATTTAACTAATAATGTGTTTGCAATGCAATGAATGGATACTTAGGAGGGCATTCCGCGCCATGACTGCGCTTGTCCCCTCGCCATTCTTCCCTTTCTTCCCTCGTCCCCGGCGAGTCTTCTTTCGCTCCACGTGAACCAACTCTCGTCTCTCGCCCGAGATCCGGGGTCCTCCCAGAGTCAAATAATCCAGTAGCTCTCAGTGGTTTCATTCGCCCGTGCTTCGGCTCGGATCTCCTCCCCCGTAGTCCCGTAAAAGAGGACTCTCTCTGTCGGATTTGGCCAATCCTGGGGCCTCGCGTAGTCAAACAAAAAGTGTCTCCTCGTCACATCCAAAGTGTTTCCATCAAAGCTTCGGAACTCCTTAAGGCAATAATACAGCACGCACCGGGTCTCGCACTGCGGTACGCCTGCGTTCTCCAAGACCACTCTGGGACTCGCCTCAACACGCTCGCTCATACTGTGCCGGGAGCATACCGAGTCCGCCAATACAACGCTCTCCCGACGCCTAAGGAGTACCACAGAGGGAAATGTTCCAATACTTCTATACCTCGTACAATTACAAGAAGGCACTCAAGCCGCCATACAAAGCAGAACTACCTCCGCAAGTAGAAGAAGGTCATCCTGTACCCCAACAAAGGCTCTCGGCTTCATCCCCTAAACCGCCGGAAACAAGCGACGGAATATAGAAGGAGGACCAAGACAAACTCCGGAACTCTCGACAACGTAGGGACCCTTCCTTCCGCAAGATCCTCCCGTCTCAATCCTCCAGCCAAGGCGGAACCCACCAAATGAACTGGGATGCGCACTGCCGTGCCATCCATCTCTCCCAAAGTGACTGATCCATATCCAACGCAAAGAGGTCGCCGAGCAAATGACCACGGGCTAAACGACGCCGTGCAACTTCTGCATGGCCTCAAGTCTCTCTCGCAGCCCCACATAAGGCGAGCAAAGCTAAGCTTCCCCTCTCATAAAACGATCCTCACGCCGCGTAGATGGGTCGATACTACCATGAAGAGTCTCCCCAAAGAAGCAAACGTAACCCATTTTCTCCCAAAGAAACAAGCACAACAACCACCGTCCTCGCCAAACCTTGCTCCAAATCGCTCAAACACTCGGCCAAAGCCATTCCCGACAAACATACACTACCCACAAACACACTCTCAACTCACGTGGCATGCACAAAATAAAAAATAATAATAAGCAACAATTTCTAGGACAATTCCCGGGAATCACAAAATTGACATTACATCTTAAAATAAAATGCTGTTTGCCGTGCAAATACATGTGTTTTATTACAGGTACCCATAAATGTCCATAAATGTTGCTAAACAAAAAAAAGAGGGATATGAAAAAGAGGGAAAGCAAATGAATACTAATCGACTCCTCGGCATCATCATCCTCGCCAAGGTCCTCCAACAGAGAGAAGTCGGGCATCCCAGCGAACTCGCCCGTCACATCCTCGTCGCTGCCGGACACCGAGCACCCGCCTGAGGCTCCCACGAAAAGTACTCAGAAGGATCAAATCCGGCGAAAGGATCGAAGAAAGAAGGCTTTGAGGAACCCTCACCTGTGCGCCACGTGAGGCATGAATCGATAAAAGGGCTGCTCCCTCGAAGGCCCCGCAGCCTCCGAAGACGTCCCGGCATCCATGCTATGCCGCCCTCTCAAAGGTCCCTCCCCTCTGGCACGGCTCCTCGGCTCTACAGGCGGAGGAACGTCTGCAATGCCTCGAAGGCATAGGCTCGTACGTCTGAACACGACGCGAAGACCGGGCAGACATCTTCGACGCCATCTTCTTAGCGAAGGAACGCATCGCCACGTAACGGCGAGTCAGCATATCATAGGCTCTCCCCGGACTCGCACCAACAAGAAGCCAAGGAAACGTCAAAGAATACGCTTATACTCAACAACAAAAAGAGAAAAATACGTAAAAGATGCCAAGATGGAAAAGAGTCGACACGTTTCACCGATCTATCGTGGAGTCCACTCTGTATGCACAGCTAGAGCTCGCTCCGAATCTGAACGTACACCCTCCTCCTCGATCCGTCCCCGCGGACGTACGTGAAATCCGGTCCCGCATCGGAACCTCTCAGGGAGCCTCGCGCCGCCCTCTCTCTCCCGCGGCACTCGCGGCGTCCTCGCCTTCCTCCTCACGAAGGCCCCGTACTCCTCTCCATATAAAATGAACTCCTCGGCGCCGACACCGCCAAGGTACCTCTCGAAATCGAGCACGTCCATGTCCGGGAATCAAGCATCCCAAAGGGAGGGTCCCCGAGCCACGGGAAGCACACCCGGGCCATGCTTTGCGGAAGACCCGCTCCCGCATACATGACATCACAAGTCAAGCCCCGCATCTTCCGCCGCGCCGTCACCTCTGAGCCCCTCAAACTCATCTCCCTCATACCGAGTCCACGGAACAAGACAAACCCTCACGGCTATCTCTCTCCCGGCTCCCTGCACATCCCCGTAGCGATGGTGAGCTTCCCCGCCGGTCCTCCTCTTCCTCGCCGTACGAGCCCACCGCAGCATAGCAGGTACGCAAAGAATGCCTCCGGATCTCTATCCCACGGAAGCACTGAAAACCTCATAGAACCACACCTGTGACAAAAACAGAAAGGGCTCAAGCAAAAGACAATGGAGAAATGACTTCGCTAAATCAAGAAAACAAGCAATAAACTCATACCTCCGTGAGCAAAGTCAAAACAGCCAACGAACCGGCCACACCCCTGGCTAAACCGGTCCAAGGAGAAGTAGAGCTCGCCAAGCCTCGCTTCGCCCCCAAGCAATGTCGCGGACCCTATCCAGATCAGTCAAGCTCTCCAGCGAGCAAAGGAGAGCTGCGGTCGCATGGTTCGAGAACAGAGTCTCGGACGGTGCATACCACAAGAAGTGAGCGCGCCAAGCGCTCACGTATCCACCCTGCCGGTACCCCGGATGTAAGCCCCAATACCGGCCGTAATCTTCGGCTCCACGTCACTATACAGCATGCCAAGGCCCCTGCGAGGACGAGGCTCAAAGCCCAGCAGCCTCGGTCGGCACCACATCCCGGAGATCATGTCTCTCCACCGAACCGGCCCTCCTTTGAAGGAGAGCCCGGTAATAACGGCAAAATCGATGGGGCGCCACTGTCACCACGCCCGGCTCGGGTGGAAGGTGTGGGTGGTATCCCACCAATACTCGGATAAACCCGGGGAAGACACTCTTGTTCTTCCTCGTGTCGAACACTCCGGCCGGGTTCTCGACGAACACCCCTGGCGCGGGCGTAGACCGGCCCTCAGGACTCGGCCTACCGGTCCACGAAAATATCGGGCATCCGCCGTAGCTCACAAATGCCTCGAGCGATCCCCGAGTCTTCATCCTCTTGGCCTTCCCGGCCATAAGCTCCCGCATCCCCGCAGTAAACACAAAGAAAGGTACGTCAATCACAATACTTAATATAAAGGCACATATAACCCGTCACAAAACACGGCACATATTGCACATAATTTTCACATACATTATACATATAATTTTTCCATGTAACCCGTCACAAAACACGGCACACAATGCACATATTTTTCACATATAATGCACATATAATGCACATAATTTTCACATATATCATGCATATAATTTTTCCCATGCAGTCCGTCACAAAAACACGGCACACACTGTACACATTTTCTCAAAAGAAAAAAGGGGGGGATTAAACCCTACACGACACATTTTCAAAAGAAAATTGTCCCAACACAAAGACATATTGCACATATTTTCCCCACAGAGTCCGTCACCCAAAAACACGGCACGACACATATGCATAACACAAAAAAAAAAAAAAATCCGTCCCTACACGGCACACACTTTCACATATAACCCGTCACAAAACACGGCACATGTCACATTTTTTCACAAAAATTATCACTACACGATAATTTTTCTCATAATGTACATACATAAATAGCATACGGTACAACACACCAAAGCATGCATTTCATTAGAGAAGCACTTTATTTTCACAAATAAAAGCTAATCTACACATTTCTGCACAAAATACACATACCCACAATTTTTACATGTCCATTTTCAACAATTCATCAAGAATTTCACAAAAAGGCATAAAATAATAACAAAAAATTCAAAAAATGCGAAAAACTAAAACCTAGTTCTAGCATTCAAAAATTCGAGCAGGGAATCAAAACGGAACAGATTTCTTACCTCCCCGACGTTCGTAGAGCGACGATTGTGCACCTCCGGATTCGGATACAAGACATCCGGGTTCTTCGAAGATGGAACGAACGAAATCCAATTCCTTTGAAGCTCCATCCGTTGCTCGACCACCTCTTGACTGCGTTGACGACGACTCCTTCGAGATCCTTCAGCCATGGCAAGCAATTCAAGCAAAAAATTGTTGATTTTGGTTAACAATGGAGGATTTTCTCCTTTTCTCTCTCTCTGGTTTACGCCTGGAAGAAGAAGGAATGGGGAAGGGCTCGGCATTTAAACCTGGTCAAAACCTGGGAACTGTAAAAAACCAAGGTGGTCCGTACGGACCTCTTTGCAGCCAGGTTGGTCCGTACGGACCTCTTTGCAAGGGGTGGCCAAATTACTTTCCTGCCCTTATAATCTTTGCCCCTGGCTGTCCTAAGGCCTTTTCCAGCAAATCCAAGTGCAGAATGGTCCCTAACCCTTCAATTCAACCACCGGCCGTCAGCGTAAGACCGGTCCTCGCCCACTTCAACGGCAATTCAACCACCGGCCGTCAGCGTAAGACCGGTCCTCGCCCACTTCAACGGCAATTCAACCACCGGTCGTCAGCGTAAGACCGGTCCTCGCCCACTTCAACGGCAATTCAACCACCGGCCGTCAGCGTAAGACCGGTCCTCGCCCACTTCAACGGCAACTCAACCACCGGCCATCAACGAAAGACCGGTCCTCGCCCACTTCAACGGCAACTCAATCCCCGGCCATCAACGTAAGACCGGTCCTCGCCCACTCCAACGGCAATCCAACCACCGCCCGCTCAACGGCAATTCAGGAAGGAGCCAACACCTCCCAGCGCGAATATCAAGGCACAAGACGCCTCCAAACGCTCAACGACAACTCAACCACTGGAGGTCCGAAGTCATCTTCCCAACAGAAAAGGGCCCCTACAGGGTCATGCATCCCCAGCAATTCAAGCACCGGCCGTCGACGTAAGACCGGTCCTCGCCCACTTCAACGGCAGCGCATGTGAGGACCCCGACCCGGAACCTACACGTGTCCCGAGTTGGAGCGTCCTCAGACTAACCCAAATTTCACTAACTTTTAAAACTTTTAATTAAACTTCCAAATAAAACATCATTAACAATTCCATTTCAAACAACTCCACTACTCTCCACATCGGAGGAAGAGTGGACCGACTTTGAAAATACTTAAACTGTTTAGTTACAAAAGATATTGGTTTTAACGTAGAAATGTAAAGTTCATAATTACAAACTCCCAAAAGGAATTATAACAAAATACTTTCTACGCCAACCTAACGTACCCCGACAATACCCAAAAGCTCACTGCCAACTCCTTTCCGTCCTTACTTGGCCGGTCCTCCTGTCTCGGGATCTAAAACATTAAAGGGAGAGGGGTGAGAATAAATCTCAGCAAGCTATTATGAATGCAGAAATATGCCAAATAAATGCAACATATAACAAGTCGCACATAAGACATTGGAAAAGCTGTAAACACCTTCCATTACCTGGGTTTACCTTTTCCGTCTGAACAAGATAGTCGTACAACATTGGGTATAATAATACTCCAATTATACTGAGCCGCTTAAGCAATACTCACGTCTTATAAGACCCGTTTTTCAGGGAACCAAATAAGACAGTAGCAACTCTGTAAGGCTTTTGGCTCACTACAGATGCTATACCCCATCCTGTGGCCACAGGAGGGGACGGTCACAGATATAACATAATCCGATCACATTAGGTCACACTTTCATAATTGACCGTATTATGTTATACCCCCAACGTCAGCTGACTCACACATATCAAGCACATAATAGATACTTGAATAAAATCCATAAAAGGGATAACAATATATCAACATGGTAAAATATACTCATGTTCAACCAATATCATAGTGCAACATTAAATTAACACACTATGCATAATACAACAATGTATATGAACTCAATGTAAGCAAGGAAGTAGCATCAATCCATCCTACATGGTCATTATACAATAATACATAGCCTCTTGAAAGATCTAAGTTGAATCTACCAAGTTGGGATCATAATTGTCGAGTTACCAAACTAGGTTATCTAACGTTTTCCAAGTAACATTTATAGTACTTCCACTATTCCATTTTGATCACTTAGAACGTCATTGTGAAGCCAAAGTATTCTACTTTAATCTAGGTTAGAGAGATTTCATTTTGGTTCGAGTTTGATTAGGTTTGAATAGCTCTAAGGTTGGGGTGAAAAACCAGGCCAGGGCACGACTCGTGCCCCAGGGCACGACTCGTGCCCAAATGACCCCCCTCTGAACCTGGCGTCCCCTTACTGGTCACGACTTCCCTTTATCCAAGGCACGACTCGTGACCCTCACATGGCACGACTCGTGCTTGAGGTCACGACTCGTGCCCTCGGCCCAGAAATGGCAAAACAGCAGCCATCAATAACAAAGCCTCAAAATCCCAAGGATCCAACCAAATGCATTCTAAGTTATGAACCTAAAGGGCATTTCCAACTTTGGTAACTTCAATCTACCCATTTAACTCCAAGGAATCATGTCTCAAACCTAGATCATTATAACTTCCATGAACCATAACATTTCCTCAATCTAAGAGAGTGTTCCTAAGCATCAAAGTAATTAGAACATTCATAACAACATAAATATTAATGAACATTCAAAGAAGGAAAGGGGTCATAATAACTCACCTTAGGCAAAACAAGATGAAATGGAGCTTTTCTTGGCTTGATCAACTCCTTGAGGTGTTCTACTCACAAAAGGACACTTAGATTTTCAAATGGACAAGAAATGATCTTGGTTGAAGTGTATGGAATGGAGGCTTTCACCAAGCCTTTCCCATGGAAAATGGAGAGAAAAGGAAGAGGAAGAAAAATGAGAAAATGATGAAGGAGGGAGGAAGAGTGTAGGAGGAGTAAGAGGAGGTATGGGGAGGTAAGGCTTGCTTTGACTTTAGGGCTCTAGGTTGAGGGAGTAAGAGGAAGGGAAAATGGCCCCCCTACCCAAATCAAGGCTTTCACTCCAAATTATGCTTTCCTTTAATATTTCCAAAGCATTTAATTTAAAATCCTCCTACTCAATATTTATTCTACATATTAGGATCCTCCTTCCACATTTTACTCATGTTTATATTATTACTTTTCTTTTTGAACATTAATTTATTTTCCTATCATTCATCCTATCATATGAAATTAATTATATAAAAATAGACACATAATAATAACAATAATAATAAAACACACAATGTGATATTAAAATTAGTGCCTAGGTTTAGGGTCGTTACACTCACTCCCCCTTAAAGAAAATTCGTCCCGAATTTTAAAAGAAAACTTACTTGGATTTTCAAACAACCACGGGTATTTCGCTCTCATCTCCGACTCTAGCTCCCACGTCGCTTCCTCAACGGTGTGATTCTTCCAAAGAACCTTCACTATCGGAATACTCTTAGACCTCAACTCCTTAACTTGAAACTCTAGGACTCTCAAGGGTTCCTCAACATAAGACATGTCCGCTTGGACATCATCGGGGGGAGAACTCAAGATGTGGGAAGGATCATGACAATACTTCCTCAACATCGAGACATGGAAGACATCATGAAGTAAGGAAAGAGACGGAGGTAATGCCAACCGGTAGGCCAAATCCCCAATCTTCTCTAAAATCTCAAACGGACCAACGAACCTCGGAGACAATTTACCCTTATTACCAAACCTTTTGATTCCCGTCCTCGGAGAGACCTTCAAGAATACAAAGTCACCAACTTCAAAAGATAAATCCCGTCTTCTATTGTCGGCGTAGCTTTTCTGTCTACTCTGAGCCGTCTTCAATCTATCCCGAATCACCTTGATCTTCTCCGTAGAATCTCGAACCAAATCCGGGCCCCAAAGTCTCGCTTCACCAACCTCGTCCCAACACATCGGAGATCGACACTTCCTACCATATAACGCTTCATACGGAGCCATCTCAATACTAGACTGATAACTGTTGTTATAGGCAAACTCCACTAAAGGTAGATGATCCTCCCATGACAATTGGAAATCCATCACACAAGCTCGTAACATATCCTCAAGTATCTGAATAGTTATTTCGGACTGACCGTCGGTTTGAGGATGAAACGCCGTACTGAAACACAATTTGGAACCCAAGGCTTCATGCAATGCTCTCCAAAATCTAGATGTAAACCTCGGATCTACTGCCAGGACACAATACTAACCGGAACCCCGTGAAGTCTCACAATCTCTTTCATGTACAACTGAGCTAACTTCTCTAACGAAAACTTGGTTGATACCGGAAGAAAATGAGCCGACTTCGTCAACCGATCCACAATAACCCATATAGCATCCATCTTCTTCGCGGTGAGAGGTAAACCCGAAACAAAATCCATCGAGATCCCTTCCCATTTCCATTCCGGAATATCTAATGGTTGAAGTAGTCCCGCCGGTCTTTGATGTTCTGCCTTAATCTGTTGACAAGTTAAACACTTAGATACATAATCCGCTATTTCCCTCTTCATACCATTCCACCAATACCCACGCTTCAAATCTTGATACATTTTAGTACTACCCGGATGAATCGCAAACTTGGACTTATGGCCATCCTCTAAAACACGCTTCTTGATTTCCGGCGATGAAGGAACGCAAATTCTCCCTTGGAAAGTTAAAATCCCATCTCTATTCAAAGCAAATTCCCCGGCTTTCACATCTTGCACTTGATCTAATATTTTCTTCAATTCCGGATCACCTTGTTGAGCTTCTTTCAAATCTCCATACAATGTCGGAACGGCTCGAACATTCGCAATGATTACTTCACTCTTCAATTCCCGAGAACTCAAAGCTGTCAAATACGCCTTTCGGCTAATCGCATCCGCCACCACATTGGCCTTTCCCGGGTGATAGGAAATGACACAATCAAAATCCTTCAAGAACTCAAGCCATCTCCTTTGTCGGTTGTTCAACTCCTTTTGGGTAAACAAGTATTTCAAACTCTTATGATCGGTGAAAATCTCAAACTTCGCCCCATAAAGGTAGTGCTTCCACTTATGCAACGCAAATACAATCGCCGCCAATTCCATATCATGAGTAGGGTAATTCTGTTCCGCCGGTGATAACTTCCTAGAGGCATACGCAATAACCTTCCCATTTTGCATGAGGACACAACCCAACCCCGCCTTCGAGGCATCACTAAAGATCACGAAATTCTCACAACCATCCGGAAGGGTAAGAACAGGAGCCGTCGTCAACCTCTTCTTCAATTCATTAAAACTTTCCTCACACTTGGAATCCCATACAAACGATACATCCTTCCGAGTCAACCTCGCCAACGGAGTAGCAATCCGAGAAAACCCTCAATGAACCTCCGATAATACCCCGCCAAACCAAGGAAACTACGAACCTCGGCCAGCCGAAGGTTGCTTCCAATTAACCACAGCTTCAATCTTTGAAGGGTCCACGGAAATCCCCGAACTCGACACAACATGCCCCAAGAAAGAAACCTGCTCAAGCCAAAACTCACACTTACTGAACTTGGCGTACAACTGCTTCTCACGAAGAACTGACAAAACAATCCTCAAATGATTTTCGTGCTCTTCCCGGGACTTAGAATACACAAGGATATCATCAATGAAGACCACCACGAAGCTATCAAGATAAGGCTTGAAGACACGGTTCATCATATCCATAAACACGGCTGGAGCATTAGTCAACCCAAACGGCATCACAACAAACTCATAATGACCATATCTAGTCCGGAAAGCTATCTTAGCAATATCATCAGGTCTAATCTTCAACTGATGGTATCCGCTTCTCAAATCAAGCTTTGAGTAGATAACGGAACCTTGGAGTTGGTCAAACAAATCATCTATATGCGGAAGAGGATACTTATTCTTTATAGTGGCTTGGTTCAACAAACGATAATCTATACACAATCGTAAGGTACCATCCTTCTTCCTAACAAACAAAACCGGTGCTCCCCACGGAGACACACTAGGACGTATAAAACCTCGGTCAAGCAATTCTTGCAATTGGACCTTCAACTCTTTTAACTCGGCCGGAGCCATTCTATAGGGTGCTTTAGAAATAGGGCCGGTACCGGGCACTAAGTCAATACAAAACTCTACCTCACGATCCGGAGGCATAGAGTACTCACTAGAGAACACATCACTAAACTCATTCACAACCGGAACATGAGCTAACTCTGAAGACCTTTTATTGGAATCTACCACATAAGCTAAGTAACCCGCACACCCCTTAGATAGCATTTTTCTAGCTTTTAAGGCGGAAATAACATATAAACCGAACATAGATTTATCGGCATCAAATATAAAAGTAGGCACATCAGGCATAGCAAATGAGACTCGCTTCCTACGACAGCCTACCAAAGCATGGCACCGACTCAACCAATCCATCCCAAGGATCACATCAAAATCACGGATTGGTAACTCGACCAAATCCACCGGCAATACATGCCCACATATAGTCACATCACAACCACGATATATCACGTAAGATGCAAGGCACTCTCCCATAGGAGTAGAGACCTCTAACACATAAGGCATAGATTCGTGCACAATATGTAATGAGAATGCAAAATGAGATGCCACAAATGAATGGGAAGACCCGGGATCTATAAGAATGCGGGCCTTAACTCCCGAGACAGAACTATACCTCTAATGACGGCATTAGGATCGACCTCTCCTCGACCCAAAGCAAACACGCGACCTTGGACTCTATCCTTAGGTTTCCCATCAACATCTCTCTTCACACCACTACCTTGTCCCCCAAACCGCACCCGTCGCTTGCTTATTCTCGTAACTTGGGGCAATTCCTCCTAAAATGGCCTCGCCGACCCACACTCCAAACACTTTCCTTGTTTGCTCCAACACTTGTCCTCCGAATGCCCTAGCTTCTTGCAAAACCCACATGTTGTTCCAAACCGACACTGAGTCGCACGATTTACGGGAGTCGCCACATTTCCTCCTCGATTTGCTTCCGAGTAAATGTCCTCGGCCGCACCCTATTCTCGTCCCGAACCTTGACCTTGGAATCTATTCTTGTTTCCACCTTCATTCTTACCACGATGCTCCTCTATGTCATTCTCAATCCGATACGCCATATTCACCGCCGCTTGGAAGTTGGCGAAGTTATGCGTCAATAATCGCTTCCGAACTCGACCCTTAAACCCTTCACAAACCGGTAGACTCGCCTCTCCTCATCGGCACCAAATGAGGACAATATCGGGCCAATTCGTGAACTTTGCTGAATCTTTGCGCTATCGTCATGGTCCCTTGCTCCGGTTTGAAACTCGCCTTCCTTCTTGTCTCTAGTAACCATCGGTACAAAGTGATCCCGGAACTTGCGTGTGAAGTTCTCCCAAGTCTGTGGTGTCAAATCCCGGTCCCAACCATCCTTCACTACTTGCCACCAGTGCTCCGCAGGTCCTTCCAACTTGAAAACGGCGCATCTCACCTTCTCCGCATCCGTACTCTCCATAGCTGCAAAAATCTTATTCATAGCCTCCAGCCACCTCTCAGCCTTCACCGGATCCGGATCTCCGTTGAAGCTAGGAGGAGACATCTTCACGAACTTCTCCAAACCATGTTGCCCTTGCCTGCCTTGATTCCCGATTCAAATTCGATTCCGAGTTGCCATATGCCGAAGAAACCCTCGGAACATATCCATCATCTCGGCATTCGGATTACCAACACCACCCAAACCCGCATTCGATCACCATCAAGCTTTCCCCGCCATAACAACAAACTCCTGCATTAAACACTCGACGTCAGTTATCACACACTCTCACTCAGCTAGACTCTACCCGAGAATTCTAACCGAGCTTTGATACCAACTGTGAGGACCCCGACCCGGAACCTACACGTGTCCCGAGTTGGAGCGTCCTCAGACTAACCCAAATTTCACTAACTTTTAAAACTTTTAATTAAACTTCCAAATAAAACATCATTAACAATTCCATTTCAAACAACTCCACTACTCTCCACATCGGAGGAAGAGTGGACCGACTTTGAAAATACTTAAACTGTTTAGTTACAAAAGATATTGGTTTTAACGTAGAAATGTAAAGTTCATAATTACAAACTCCCAAAAGGAATTATAACAAAATACTTTCTACGCCAACCTAACGTACTCCCGACAATACCCAAAGCTCACTGCCAACTCCTTTCCGTCCTTACTTGGCCGGTCCTCCTGTCTCGGGATCTAAAACATTAAAGGGAGAGGGGTGAGAATAAATCTCAGCAAGCTATTATGAATGCAGCAATATGCCAAATAAATGCAACATATAACAAGTCGCACATAACACATTGGAAAAGCTGTAAACACCTTCCATTACCTTGGTTTACCTTTTTCCCGTCGAAGAAAAGAGTCGTACAACATTGGGTATAATAATACTCCAATTATACAAATGAGCCGCTTTAAGCAATACTCATGTCTTATAAGACCCGCTTTTCAGGAACCAAATAAGACAGTAGCAACTCTGTAAGGCTTTTGGCTCACTACAGATGCTATACCCCATCCCGTGGCCACAGAGGGGATCTGGTCACAGATATAACATAATCCGATCACATTAGGTCACACTTTCATAATTGACCGTATTATGTTATACCCCCAACGTCAGCTGACTCACACATATCAAGCACATAATAGATACTTGAATAAAATCCACAAAAGGGATAACAATATATCAACATGGTAAAATATACTCATGTTCAACCAATATCATAGTGCAACATTAAATTAACACACTATGCATAATACAACAATGTATATGAACTCAATGTAAGCAAGGAAGTAGCATCAATCCATCCTACATGGTCATTATACAATAATACATAGCCTCTTGAAAGATCTAAGTTGAATCTACCAAGTTGGGATCATAATTGTCGAGTTACCAAACTAGGTTATCTAACGTTTTCCAAGTAACATTTATAGTACTTCCACTATTCCATTTTGATCACTTAGAACGTCATTGTGAAGCCAAAGTATTCTACTTTAATCTAGGTTAGAGAGATTTCATTTTGGTTCGAGTTTGATTAGGTTTGAATAGCTCTAAGGTTGGGGTGAAAAACCAGGCCAGGGCACGACTCGTGCCCCAGGGCACGACTCGTGCCCAAATGACCCCCTCGAACTCCGCGTCCCCATCGGTCACGACTTCCCTTTATCCAAGGCACGACTCGTGACCCTCACATGGCACGACTCGTGCTTGAGGTCACGACTCGTGCCCTCGGCCCAGAAATGGCAAAACAGCAGCCATCAATAACAAAGCCTCAAAATCCCAAGGATCCAACCAAATGCATTCTAAGTTATGAACCTAAAGGGCATTTCCAACTTTGGTAACTTCAATCTACCCATTTAACTCCAAGGAATCATGTCTCAAACCTAGATCATTATAACTTCCATGAACCATAACATTTCCTCAATCTAAGAGAGTGTTCCTAAGCATCAAAGTAATTAGAACATTCATAACAACATAAATATTAATGAACATTCAAAGAAGGAAAGGGGTCATAATAACTCACCTTAGGCAAAACAAGATGAAATGGAGCTTTTCTTGGCTTGATCAACTCCTTGAGGTGTTCTACTCACAAAAGGACACTTAGATTTTCAAATGGACAAGAAATGATCTTGGTTGAAGTGTATGGAATGGAGGCTTTCACCAAGCCTTTCCCATGGAAAATGGAGAGAAAAGGAAGAGGAAGAAAAATGAGAAAATGATGAAGGAGGGAGGAAGAGTGTAGGAGGAGTAAGAGGAGGTATGGGGAGGTAAGGCTTGCTTTGACTTTAGGGCTCTAGGTTGAGGGAGTAAGAGGAAGGGAAAATGGCCCCCCTACCCAAATCAAGGCTTTCACTCCAAATTATGCTTTCCTTTAATATTTCCAAAGCATTTAATTTAAAATCCTCCTACTCAATATTTATTCTACATATTAGGATCCTCCTTCCACATTTTACTCATGTTTATATTATTACTTTTCTTTTTGAACATTAATTTATTTTCCTATCATTCATCCTATCATATGAAATTAATTATATAAAAATAGACACATAATAATAACAATAATAATAAAACACACAATGTGATATTAAAATTAGTGCCTAGGTTTAGGGTCGTTACAGCGCAAGCACCGGCCATCAAAGTAAGCCCGAGCTCCTCCCCAACAAGTCAAAGGGAAGTCATACAAGACTGCATATCCCCAGCACCGACCATCATCCTTGCCCACTTCAACGGCAAAGCAATCACCGGCAGTCATCGTAAGTCCAACCTTCTACTCAACATGCAAAAACGCAAAGGCATCTACGCCTCTCGAAGCACAAGGTAGCCACGCCTCCACAAATGCGGCTAGAAGACGATTCAAAGTCCTTGCGCATTACATCAAACTGCGGCTAGAAGACGATTCAAAGTCCTCGCGCATTACATCAAACTGCGGCTAGAAGACGATTCAAAGTCCTCGCGCATTACATCAACCGCCGCCAGATGACGATTCAAAGTCCTCCAGCGTGGCACCAACCGCCGGATGACGATTCAAAGTCCTCCCGGCGTGGCACCAACCGCCGCCAGGTGACGATTCAAAGTCCTCCAGCGTGGCACCAATCGCCGCCAGATGACGATTCAAAGTCCTCAGCGTGGCACCAACCGCCGCGATGACGATTCAAAGTCCTCCGGCGTGGCACCAACCGCCGCCGGATGGCGATTCAAAGTCCTCCGGCGTGGCACCAACCGCAACCGTAAGACGATTCAAAGTCCTCCCGGCGTGGCACCAACCGCAATCGAAGACGATTCAAGTCCTCACTCTATCTCCCGGCCGGAAGGCCTTAAACCACCCGATTAGGAAAATCGTAAAATTTCCATCCCAGACACCACCACGTCCTTACCACCGACCTCGGCGGTCACACAACACCTCGGGGCACCACCACGCCCACATGCACTCACAAATTCACGACCTCGAACTACGACTGTGCTTGATTCCCGCCGAGGATACGTAGGAATCCTATCACAGGTCCGGCCATCGACCTATACGGTCACCTAGGACACCACCACGTCCTTCTCATCGACCTATGCGGTCACCCAGGACACCACCACGTCCTTACCACTGACCTCGGCGATCACACGACACTTCAGGGCACCACCACGCCCGCATTCACAAAACACTCACCCCACACCCGAACTACGACTGTGCTTGATTCCCGCCGAGGATACGTAGGAATCCTATCACAGGTCTGTGCCTATTGACCTAAACGGTCACACAAAAGGACACCACCACGTCCTCACATTGACCCTCACGGTCACTTCCTCTCCCAAAGACGTGATCCATATTAGGACCACTTATCTTATCTGGCGACCCCACTTCTTTCATAAGTGACGTCGTCGAGGGGCTTCGTAAGTACCCCAACTGGATCACCCCCTTTCAAACACACGGGAAACACCGCGAGACTCATCAACGTAGTCTCGGAGACCTCTCTCACTCAAAACCCTCTCAAAACCCAACCCAAAACCAAGGGAGGAGCCTTCCCGGGATAAAAGGGACAAAAGGACCTTTTGGGAATTTTCGTGAAATTGGGAAAGCAATATTGATCCGTACGGACCTCTTTCTTTGTCATAATTACCGAATCCCCTTAAAGTCCACAATATTCCCTCAAATCCCTAAGAAATGATTACCCAAATGCATGGTTGGTCCGTACGGACCTCTTTCATGCCGAGTCGGGTCCGCACGGACCTTCTTGCACGGGGACATCATCATTCCGTAATATTCACCATCATTGCGCATTCCCTCAAATCGAGGAAATCCAAAATTCTGGATAACCAAGAAGGTCCGTACGGACCTCTTTGCTCCGAAATTTTTACTATAAATAGAGGGCTCCCCTCCTCATTTTCACACACCTCCCTCTTCTCTCTTCCTCCCTTAGCCTTCTCGGCTCCCCTCTAAGTCCTCTTGAGGCACTCCCGCCCCTTTCGGATCCTTTCGAGGCCTTCCGAGCTCCTCGCGGTGCTCCGAGCCTCCCCGAGCGCTCCCGAGACGCTCCCGCGCCGCCCCGAGGCACTCTCGAGGTACTCCGAGGCCCCTCGTGGTACTCCGAGGCCTTGCTCGGTCTTTCCACGGTGTCCCGGCTCTTTCCGAGTCAAACCGACGATCCCAAACCACGCCGAAATCCCGCCCGAGTGACTCCCGCCACCACAACGCACGCCGAACCTCTCGCCCGAGTGATCCCGACGATCCCCACGCACGCCGAACCTCTCGCCCGAACGCAGCCTACAACCTCAACTCACGCCGAAACTCGTCCGCGTACAACCGGTCCCTCCCGAAGCAATCCCGATCCGTACCGAACGCTACTCCGACCTCAAACACCATTCCCCACGGAAGACAGACACGAACCAACATTGGTAAGGCTTCCTTCCTATACTATTTTAATACATTTCCATACATAGCATACAATGTAGACATCCGATACAGCATGCATTTTTAAAAAGCACACACACACACACACACAACATTTAAAGGATATTAGGGGTATCCGAAAGACTCGTTTTACGAGGCTACTCGGGTGAGCTCTAATATTCTAATATTCTCTTCCCGGGGAGTCATCTGACCTCCGAACTCAAAATCTCATCACACAAAAACAGCTTTTAAAATTATCTTTAAACTGATGCCCTTTTTCAATGTTTTGGGCTTAATAAAAACGGCGTGGCGACTCTACAAATGCGAAAACAAACGGCGAGACACCTCCAACCTGAAAACGCTGCAAAGCGGGGAAAAATGCCAGATGCCGGGGCCGCGAGGCCTGCTCGGATCCGGGTAATTTCAATGTCATCCAATCTTTGCTTCAAAAGCTCCCATTGCTTGGTTTCCACTCCCTTGTCACTGCTTGAGCGGGTGCTTCGTTGGGAGCTTCTGACGGATTTATCCTTGGGGCGATCATTCACCCTACTGTGCTCCGCGTCATGTCGGTGGCCGTCCCGTTTGGAAGGAGCTCTATCACGCCTTAATTCTGTGTCTTGACCGCCAAGTATCATTCTCGTACGGCTCGTGTCCTTGGTCTTGCAAATTCTCGATGCCGAGGACGAGGAGAATCCGCCGACGAGGTCGAGGAGAATTTGGGTGACGAGATCTAGGTGGCGTGGGACATCTAGGTGCCATGACAAGACGAGCAGGAGATAGTCGTCCTGTTCAAGCCGAAGTCTCGTTCTCGTGTCCCCGGGAATTTACTTCCTCTTCCCTAGGAGTTAAGTGGCTTCTCAAGTCGACCACCGGGGCTCTCTCGCTACCGTTGTGCCGAGGATGAGGAGAATCCCGAGGGGCCGGCATTGGTAGGTCCTTATTCTTGAGGGAGGAGGTTGTTGCTCATCCCGTCCCTTTTCAAGGGGTTGCCACGATGGCTTAATAAATTCAGCCATGGAATGCTCTGGATCTAATTGCAAGAGAGCAACCTGTGTTTCATACATTCTTTGTAATGTCTCCATTTGCTTATGCAACAAAGAGCGTCGGTCAATGGGTTGACTTCCTCCAGCTTGACCGGCGTCGACATTCTTTGTATTTTTCCTTCCCCCTTGCTTTCCACGAGCACGAGTGGGACGAGGAAGCTCAGCGCCTTCTCCCTCGGCATTCACCTGACCCTTGGAACGAAGGGTCATGGAGAGGGGAGGAGGGGCATCTGGTTGAGGTAGAGGAGGAGGAGGGGGCAGTTCCTCGGCTCCTGTGTTCGCCCCATTCACCTGGGTGGGGTCCTCAGCCGTAATACTTATAAACTGTCCGTCCATTGTAAACCAACAGCAAATTACCAAGTGTAAATTTCCAAAAATCACAATTTCAATAGAACCAAGTTTCTGGCCAAAATTAGGGCAAAATTTGACCAAAAACAAACAGCCAATTGCAATTTTTCCAGCACACAAAATTCAAGCCAAAATTGGGATCGAATTTAACGCTAAAAAAAAAAAAAACGCCTTTAACGGAATCTGGGCAAATTCCGGCTAAACTTGATGATTCAGGCGATGTCACGAACAGTCCCAATAAACCAAAAATCCCGTTTACAGGAAGAAAAAATTCCGGCAAGAAAATTGGCTTTTAGCGAGCGTTTTCCAGGCCAAACAAAGGGTGTTTGAATCGATTTCCCGGCAATGGAACCAATTGATGATGCCAAAATCGTCAAAACAGCCCCAATCCAAGCGATGATTGCTCCGGTGATTGCAAGGCCTGAAAATAAGAGAAAACACGTAAACTAAGCCGGGGCGGATCCGGCTAAAGGCCCTCCGGCGTGAGAGTAAGTTCACGGTTTGTATGTAAGAAAACAAATGGACAGAGTTTTCCCAATGTAAAAAGTGACGTACCAAATAATGAGCCATGGGGCTTGTATTTATAAGGATGGATTGATAGAATCCATGTTGAAATAAACTTGTAAAGAGATAAGATGTAATCTTAAGAGAATTACATCTGTTAAGGAGTCATTGTTTGACTTGGATTGGTGTAGTTGATTACAATCTGGATTGAATCATGAACGTGTAATCCTTGTTGTATAAGGATTGTATGTTCTGCTAACCGGAACGCCGAGGAACACAAATGTTTTACCTCGGCCTTAACAAATAGACCGAGGTAAATGATTCTGCTTCCTCGTTATTTGGAGATTGGCCGGTACGGATATATGCCGAGGTAAATGATTTAGTTTCCTCGTCATGGTGGAGAATGCCGAGGTAAGAACTTTAGTTTCCTCGTCTCTTGCTGCATACCGGCCCAAACATGTTGTTATAAGGCTGAGATAAACGCTCCTCGTCATATAAGGAAGACCTTACTCGGCCCTGATACTTGGTTATTTAGATAATATTCATGGCCCAATTCAATTAGGCCCATCTCGAGCAAACCCATATTCGTATCTCGGTTTATACTGTTCACAAAGCATAACGCGAAATGAAATAGTTATTTCTCACTTTTGAATGATGCTATCATCTTTCTCACTTTTGAATGGTTCGATCAAAATTAAGGGAAAATTATGTTAGTCTGAATTTTGCTCATGTACTGTGGCAAAATGGAAGACGAGATCACATCTCTTTGCTGCAGTAGACTCATTTCCTCAATAATGATGTTTGTATTTAAATGGCTTCGGTAGAATTTTGCTCATGTATTGTGGCAAATGGTTCCTCTTTTGAATTAGTGTATGTTATTGACTTTGTACTGGTTTTGCGAGAACGGGAACTGCTCCTGCGAGCTATTCATGTTGCACAGATGAGAGCGGTTCCACCTTTTCTACATTTCTCCTTTCCTTCCTTGTGTTGTCGTTTGATAATTATGAATCCCACTTGGTATAAAATGCATCTCATCTGGTGAGAGTCTACTGCAGCACTTGCAATACAATAGTGTCTGACACATTCATGTTTGTGGACTATTATGGAGATTGAAGTTCAAATATTAGAAATGTGACTCATTTTGGGGCAAACCAAGAAAGAGAGTGTGATCTTTCTTAGGGAAAGGAGAGAGTACTATATCTCAAGTTTGAATGCTGCAAGAATCAAGGACTTTTACAACTAAATATTTGCATGAACCTGCTGTTAAGGACAAGTAAAAAGGGTAATGAATGAAAGTTGGGACCTAAAGATTTCCTTTGCTGCCAAAAAGCTCATCCTTAATCGGCTATCCGATGTCCCTTTCTACACGAGAGGTAAGGGACGAATCCCTTCAAATGAAATTTCTAGCACTTTAAACTGTCACTCTTATAATAGATTAAGTCATTCATTAATAAAAAAAACATTTTTTTTTTTAAATAAAGACTTACTCTTCTACCTAGCAGCTCGATATCATTGAATTAAGGTCAGATTTGTGCGCTTCTTAATGGCTGTTTACCACGTAGGTTTCTTCCTCTCTCTAATGTTCCTTGTAGATGCTTTATCTTTGGCTCTTAAATCTGGTCTTTAATCAATTGAAAGCCAATGAGCTCCTTATCTAGTATAGCAGCAGTATCCTTATTCTGATAGAAACGAGTCCTATGTTCTTGTGGATACATAATGCAGGTTATCGATTAATTGTTGCTAATCATCATGCAGAGAAAACCCCACAGGAAGTGAAAACTCGAGTCCAAAAGGCGTTATCGTGAGAGATGGAATCAGTTATTATTAACTTATACATTGGGCTAGACATTTCAATATCTGGGGATCTTCTGCTTTTGGTCACATACATATGATTTCTCTCTCTCCCTCACAATGTCCTTGTGGCTTCCCTTGTCTCACATGGATTCATCATCCCTAAGTATCAACCATACTGTTTACTCATTTTACAGTCGAGATATTAGACGTCTACAGTTATAAACACTCTAGAAACTCAATGACTGTAACATGCTTCCAGCAAAAAGATAACATAGTTAAATTTGAACTGAGATCCGGTTGAGGGATTCCCATAAGGAAAGCCCTCTCCAAAAATAGGCGTATGCCACTTTTAGCGGCGAGCACACGGTATTCTTTAGTAAAAGGCGAAAGAATAGTTCGCTTTGTGCTCACCGCGTGGCTGCGTGGTTTCTACTTATCAATGACCGTTTATTATATACCAGCTTCGTTTCCTTGCTCTCTGATAAATAGGCGATGTGGGATATAGAGTTACAAATGAGTCTCAACAGTTGGCTCCTTGGAAGTTGGATGGACTATTGTGTTCCTTGTCAAACCTTTACGTATTCCCCCAATCTCCATGGTTTTTGAACTTTGTTCCATCAACCCCCCCCCCCATCTCCCTTCTTCCTTCTCCCTTCTCCCTTCTCATTTTCTTATACTCCCTCCGCCTCATAATAAATATTTTTCAACATATTTAAGAAATGTGTTTTACTACATTACTTGTACAATGTTAAAATTGATCAAGAAATCTTTATTTGGCTTAATTATAGCATAGGCAGGAAGATGCCTCTGGCAGCAACTTGTGATTCACAACTTGTGCCTATGGGTTGCTTCTCTTTTATTCTTACTTAAGACATGATTGTATATTTCAAGGATTTCTGGTACAAATATCCACATTAAAAAAAAAAAAAAAAAAAAACGAGATGGAAATGAAATGGTCAGTTATTCAATGTTAATTTACATCACTTATTTAGTGAAGAAAAATTCCAGTAAATTACACCACTCGATGAAGTTTTAAAAAGTGGACAACAGAGGGTTTAATCCATCAGTAGTAAAGTGTTAGCAATTCAAAGTAGAATAAGGCAAGAGGTCTAAATGTCGACAGAAATCTTGGTATCGAAAACAGAGAAGTCTTCAAAGAAAGCTTTGAAATGCTCGTAGGAATGCTTCACATCATCAACAGCACACATTTCTCTTATGCTGTGCATCGATAGTTGTGGGGCCCCAACATCAACTGTACGAATCCCCACACCGCTAGCAAGGATGGGACCAATGGTTGAACCACAAGGCATGTCATTTCGAACAACAAAGTCCTGCAGTGCATCATCAACATAGCTAGAATTACACATCAATAGAACATGAAGGCAAAAATGTTCAATGGTTAAATATTCCCATCTTTATCTCATACCCTGCACTAGAGTCATCCGTCTGAATCAAAAACCGAGTAACGATTTTCAATAACAGACTCTCAGTCTCCGTCCCAAAATGAATGTCCAATTTTAACTTTGAGAGATATTTAAGAAAGTTAGGGTGTAAGTGGAAATTAAATCTGTTTGCTTGATGACAGATGATTTGGTAACTTCTTCAAAAAATAGACATTCATTTTGGAACAATTTTTTTTTTTGAAAAATAGACATTCATTTTGGGATGGAGGGAGTACATTTTAGGGTACACATGGGTTATTTCTCTTTCCACGTTTGTTTCCTCATAAAAATCTTAAAATGCTGGGGAAAAAAATAAAGATTTGGTGAAGACTGACCTGAACAGGGAGATTATGTTTAGCTGCAATTTCCCTGAAGATGAATGAGGTGACAGCATTGGTTGCATATCGTTGATTTGCATTGTGTTTGATGACAAGCCCACTATGCATCTTGGGTTGATGATTTTCTTCGTGTTTGTCCTGAGTAGAAAAGCCACAATACCATAAGTCCAAGTATAGGGGAAGTATCACAGAAAATAAGTGTGGAAAACAACACCCATGTACCGCATAATTTGGATGCAAAGCATGCGCCATGTCAGCAGATACCAGGAAACTCTTCTGAATTGCCTTCTCCAGTAACTGAATGGACGATGTACAAAAACTAATGTCAAAAGATACCAATAAAATGTGCCGGATTGCTCTCTGGCTGTACAGTAATAAAGACAGGAAGATGGGTACCCCGAGAGCAGAGTTACACAAAAGTAAAATGGTCTGGGAAAATAAACTGAAACTAAAATATACTGTGACAGCGTCACAGCAGGTCAGATACTCATGTATCAGAAAGAAATTTTTAAACAAATAGTTGAAAACTGACAACAATGCTAAAACTTAAACACAACAAGACTTCTAAATCTAACCTATCTCATGGCAGCGATTTAAAAGGTTACACTCCTTAATACTCCCTCCATCCCATAAAGATGTTCCCATTTGCCATTTAGTTTGTCCCAAAAAGATAGTCCCATTTTCATACTTGTTAGGTTAAAATCATTGAACTTCCAAAATTGCAAATTAAGGAAGAAGATGGAGAGAGGAGAGAATGAGAGTCAACCAAGGAAGAGGAGGAAGTAATGGAATAATAAGTAAACCTCATTAAGGTTAGTGATGGAAATGAAAATATGTTCATTAAATGTTTGAATCGACAAATGGGACTAGCATTATGGGACGGAGTATTTTGCAGCTATATAGACAAGGAGTCATGTATGAGTACTGGATGCAAGACTTGTAGCTATATAGACAAGGAGCCGTGTATGAGTCCTGGATGCAGACGTGTGCGCAGATCTTGGATCCTCGGCACCGAGAATCTGGTGACAAATGGATACGCGTGCTAGCGTTGGGATAGAAGTATCCAGGTGACTCGAGCAGAATGTAACTTCTTCAGCTTTATGGCTAAGGATATCTACTACTGTACAGTATATTAGGGGAACCGGGAAGTACTTAAAACTCAATGGATTTAAGTAAATGGAGAGTTTCTCTTTTTCCATTTAACAAAAGCAATCCCTGCCATAGTAACTTCTCTACCTTCAGCTCCTATGAGAAATTAAAGAATCTCTGCCAGTCTGCCTAAGGACCATGACATATTCCATGCTCATAACCAATTCTGGTGGACAACTGCAGATAATAGACAGTCTAATGGTCCATGTTAGGGGTGGTAAAATGGATGTTTCGGTTACCCAATGGGTGTTATCCATTAAAAATATCATGCTTTACACTAGTATACAATGCACAATAGTTAAAAGCATAAAATCTTAATGGGTATACCCATTGGTCAGAAATTGCCACCCCTAGTCCATGTAACAACAGTGAAGTAATTACTTTAAGACAGCCATTATTGCAAAAATCAAGGATTTTTTTATACAAAGACCAGTATTACTTTCGAGTGGGACGTTCCGGATGAATCCTATATTACTTAAATATTCAAAGTGCTTTTCAATGGGGCATTCAGCGTGGAAAAGGACACTTTCATACCCAGAGCTGCTATGCATAAAGAAGCATGAAGCTACTGTTACCTTAGAATCTGGGGAAAAGTAACTTGTAATTCGAGCTAGAGCATCTAACATAGCAGGAGATCCAGCTCCCTGTGCTGAATTAGATCCGACCTCCTCATGATCAAATAATGCTACCATTCTCACACCAGTCTCATCCTCGAGGCTACTATCAGAAAATGTAGCATCTACCAGTGCCTGAAATTGGAGACCATATTAGAGAAAATAATGGCAGTTTTTTATCAAAAAAATTATCTCCTTTCTAGACAGCAAGAAAATCATGTGTTTTAGGACTTCAAGAATCATAAACTATAGTAACAAACCAGAACCAAAGGGAGCTCAAGTTTTCAACGGATGGGGGTTACCCATGTTATTTATGTAACAGATGCAGTTTTTTTTTTTGATAAGATGTAACAGATGCAGTTGCTAAGCATCATAGGCTTGTATTGGTTCCTTTTCTTCTTGAGCTCGTTTTGCAGGTATAAGGGCAAGGGAGTTGGTGTTATCATGATGAGTGAACAATTAAAACTTTTGAAACACGAATGTACTAAAGTTTAGCAGGTCAATTATTCAAAGTTTACTCAATGTTTACAGGGAGATGATTGTATCCTGACCAAATGATTGGCACTCGCCACTCATCAAACATGATACTATGTCTACAAGACAAATAGTGACCAGAAATCCATCCCGAAGTAGCGAATCTATCGCTGTAATCGAGATCGATATGCCCTGTAAACTCATACAGGCATAGACGAAAAGGATAAGAACTTACCTAAATATAAAGGAGATTAACGTTCTGACTTCTGACAATATTATACGAGAATTATTGCTATGATTTTATGCAAAGCTGGCAAGCCAAACTATGATTTATGATGTTGTGGTGAAACAAGATTGGGAAGTTCAATACACTAGAATCAGAATAGATAGTGCTAATTACACTTTGGACAGGAGGGAGCGATCAACTAAAGTAGCCCAGCCTATTCACCACTACTAGAAGCTGCCTCAGTATCAACGTTAACTGAGCTGGGTGGGTAATTGAGCTCAGAAGCACTTATTTTTTTTCAAATGTCAAACAACGCTTTACGATCCAACGAATTAAGTTTGTCAAAGATAACTAAATTTAGGTTTCATCCATCGCAATAAAAAAGAAAGCCCAGATCACGAAGTAAACCGAGCGTTCAAATTTTGAAGGGAAGTAGTAACTATTTGTAAACAAACCCCAAGTATGATGAAATTGCTAGTGCCTAGCATCACAAGAGTACTTCAGTTAAGACTTTTTTCTCTTCATGGTTTACAAACTTTTCCTTAGCTTGCGAAGCTTGTGCCGACATGTGGTGCATACTCTAGCCGGAAGTTCAAGGAAGTCAAGTTACATAGGAGTATACATCTATACACACAACCTGAAAATCTCAATAACTATCTGATTTTAGACACAAGTAACTGTTACCTTTAATGAGCAAAAGGACATGCAGAGATTATCAAGTCTTCCAGAATATATAAACTCCTTCATGGCACCAGCAACTATACTTGGTTGAGTATCACATGCTTGCAACTCAAAATCACAAATGTCATCAGGCTCGCAGCCAACCCTGCTTGCAAGAAGCTGCAAAAATACGAGCTTAGATCACACCCAAAAATTCTAATTTCAATCAAAGATTCTTGTTTCTCACATGGGTGGCATTGTGGCTGCCTGAAAGTTTCCTAACAACTTGAACTCTTCTAAGTGTAACAACAACGAAATAATACAGGAGAACAGAAGGCAGCATATGCCTCTTTACCTGCAAAAGAAGGGAATGGTGCTTTTGTTTATGAGTGCTAGGTCTTTCATTGTTCTTCTTTCCATCATTTGGAATTTCACTTTCAACAGGATCATTCTCGGAGACAGTTTTATTGAGCTCAGCCTGCCAAATGTAGATGAGTTGGATCAAGAAGTTATTTACTTAAAGAAACAGAACTTGCAAGTAATATCACAAGTCACAATACAACTCCTCAAGGAAGGAAGCATAAAAAGAAGATACATGCATGAAATATGCAACCAGGGGTATGTGCCAAAGCACAGGATATGTAAATGGAATGATTAAGAATTACATACAGGGCTAGTCTGATAAAGAAATAAGGACACACACGTAACCTCCTTGATCCAAATGTCGCAAAACATAGAGCTAGTTGTTGGTATCAAAGTATTCATGTATATTTGGTGTTCTCTCGAATCATAGTCCAGTTCAAATCAAGCTAGGGGATTGGGATGCACCAGTCTGGTTTACTAGAGATAAATTCTAGACTTGAGGAATCTCATTCTCAAAACCAATTACATAAGCCTTTTTGCTCTTTGGAGGGAACACTTTGTTAGTTTAATAATTAACAGTAGTAAGGAGAGTCAAATGGGATTTGCTTAACCTACGCGACTTTGCCGGTTACATATGACTCAACATTGTCCTACTACATGGTACATACTTTCCATGTTCTTTTCATCAGGACTATCCTCCTCTGATTTTTATCTTATTCTTGGACTCAAGTATATGAACTACTTTAACAATTAAACTTACCTTAACTGCTGTTGCCAACACTGGAGCAAGATGAGTCTGTGTATTCACCTTAAATCCATCATTAACTCCCCTGCCAACCAATGTCCACAACTACTTTGAGCTACAAACTCAACCGAATCTCCAAGAAGCAAGCGACTCAATCAATATGTAAGCACTTCATAAAAAGAAGTACCTGTCCAGGTGAATTGCCAAAGTTGGGATTCTCATAATGGGCTCCTCAAGCCTTACAAGCCGATGTGAGTAGGATGCAGAATCACCTTTCCCTTCTCTTATGATCATTCTTCCAGCAATAGTTAGGTCACGATCAAACCACGTATGCCACAAACCACCTCCATATGTCTGAACACCAACTTCCAAGTACCCCGCCTTGGTCACCTAAAGCAAAGGAATCTCGTATTAAGCTGCCAGATTTTCAAAAACAACAAGAGAAGATACAGAAATTACATGGGATCACCTTTGAAACAGGCTTCAACTTGAGACAGGGACTATCAGTATGGGCGCCTACTATGTGGAATCCATTTCCAGCAACATATCTAACCAGTAAAACGGAAATTATGACCCTTAGATATGAATATACATAATATACTCTATTTCTATTCAACCTGTTAAATATAAAATCTATATATGGAAACCAAGAGATTAATGAACTCGCTATGACGCTATCTACGTAATCAACTGAAAGTAAACAGACAAGCATGCATTCACACTAACAGTCACCACCAACCTACTTAAACAGAGAATTTAGCCATCTCTTCATCTCCGTGGAAACTAAATAAGCAACTGGATGAAGAATAACATAAAAATACTTTCAAACGAAACAAATTGTAACACATACTTTTTACCAATAGCAAAAGCAACAATTGTAGAATGATTCCTAGTGAAGAAATACTTCTTTCCGGCTTGTAATTTCCAATCATCTCTCTCTGAAACTTGCTCATATCCAGCACTTTTCAGCCGTTTCTTAGCCTCGTCTAACAAAATAAATAGATTCCAAGCACAATACATCTAAGAAGTCAGATCAAAACAGTTATAAATACACAATACCGAAGATAAATTTAACATTCACATTAGTCAAATACCAACTCAATTAATCCTTAGTTCCAATCATTTGTTGAATCCGTTTCCACCGCTCAATTCCGACCAAGTCAATCTATAAGAGAGAGAGAGGAATAGTTACCGACGGCGTGGAATGCGGTGGGAGAAGCATTCAAGAAGTTGATGAGATCGGCGGCGACGGAGATTTCTTGCTTTCCTTCTTCAGTAGCCATTGCCGTACTTCTTTCCTCGTTGATACCTAGACGATGATACTGCAATTTTTTAACTGGCAATTGCCATAAGCCATTAAGACGCTACACTCCAGTAAAAGCGTACGTTGGTAGAAACGCTTTTGACTATTAGTAGCGTGTTTGGTACGCAGGTTAATTGTATCCTAGCGCCGTTCAATATCTTATTAAGCTCTTAGGCTATGTTTGGTTAAGAAGGTTTCTTCATGGTTTTGTGTTGATTAGAGCATCCACAATGATAAAAGCTTTTTGCATAGCGTTTTTGCAATTTTCAAGTGACACATTATAAACAACTCAAAAACAAAAACCTCCAAGTTTTTTTCACAATGATAAAGCTTTTTCATCAATTTTTTTATGACCCCCGCATCCAAAATTAAATTATTTTTTTGCATTTTCCTATGAAAGAAAATATTAAGAAAAATAAAAATTATTGTTTTATTTAATGTTTAACATTGGAAAATGGTGGAAATTAATGGAGAGAACTCCTAGAGAGAACTCTTTGTAGAAGGGGCTATTCTTTATGAAGGAGCTTTTCAACTTTCTCTACAATGGGAAAAAGCTCTAGAGAGCTTTTTCATGAAAATTAAAAGCTCCCAAAAAGCTCCCATTGTGAACGCTCTTAGTGGATGAAGAATTTAGAATTTTACTTTCGAAATTAATGTGAGATATACATTAAGTTATATTAATTTCATTTATTAATTTAATAAAGTGGCAACATATCTAAATTTTGAACTGTCAAATGTAATGTTGTAGTACAATAAATTCTTCGCCAACACAATATCTCGTTTGACATAACTAAATTTTCAAATACATTATCATCATCAGAGAAAAAAATCTATTGAAGATTTTATATCACAATCAATCAATAGTGAAATCACCTTAAACCAATTGTGGTCAAATGACCTCTTCAATTTGGAATTATGATGTATTACCACCTTCAAGTTTAGAAAATTATTTTTTTTAATATATCTATAGTATAAATGAGGAAAGTGGGATGAATAGTTGTATGAACAGTGTCAAAAAAAAAAAAATTCCATTTTACCCTCACTAAGTTGTTCCTTTTCCATTTTGCCCTCACTTTTAATTAAAAAAATATCACGTGTCCTCGGACACGAGCTTTTACTAGTATACAATATTTATGAAATTTGACCCCTTTAACTTTGAAAAAAATATTGCTATATCATAATTTTGACCTCTTTCAGTTAAATTCTGGCATCGCCACTAATCACAAATCGCTATATAAATATATATAAAGCTTTTATTGTTTTTTCATCATCATTTTTGCAATATGAAATGAGGAATAAAAAAACATTAATTGCACTAAATTTTATGTTTTAGAAATTCTTAATAAAATTTATACTAAAATATTTTTGTTTGGGTTATTGTCTTCTTTTAACCACCGTTTTCTCCCGTTCTCGTTTCTCTCTGGCAACCGCACACTATTACCGATTTCAACATCTTCAAATCCTTGTTTCATATTCCCTCCGTCTCTTCTAAAAGATTGTCATGTTGTACATTTTACAATTATTAAAAAAGAGCTTTACCTTTTTTGTACCTTAGTAAATTTGCACTAACATTTATGCCTAAGTTTAAAAATGAAACATACTTTTTGAGACAAGTCAAAATGACAAATGGGACCATCTTTCAGGAACGGAGGGAGTATTACAATCAATCTTCCTTCTATACTTCTTTCTTATTTTTATTCATCCCGATTTTATATTTATTACAAAAAAACTTGTAAAAAACGCGTTTTTTGTTAAGCTTAACAAAAAACGTATTTTTAGAACACGTCGACTCTTCCGCCTCGCTCGCGGCACCCAACTCCCATTCATTCCCAAATTCGTTCATCCCCAAATTCAAGCATAAATCCGGCCTGTAAGGTTGGTATCGATTAGACCATCGTCGTCAAGCGAATCCCTATTATTAGCAGCAGGAGACGTTGAAGATTTAGGTGACGAAGAAGAATCCATACACACAGATCGATCAATCAGCGTAGAAGAAACCACGCACGAAGGCAGTTAAGCAACTCAAAAACCCTAGCTTTTTTTCTCAAGTCCCAAAAATCTCACTTCAATCCAACATTTGAAATCAAAGGGAGATTGGAAAAGACTGTTGGCTGGAGTCTACGCAATACGCAATTGTACAGAATCACTGATCTCAAAGGAACGCTCCCCTCCATTTTGATGTGCCCGTTCCGGTTCAAACTAATGCCAGTTTTTGTTTTTTTGAGTGCCAGTTCATGTATAATCAAGTGCCCGTTGGTGTAAAATTGAGTGCCCGTTAGTGTATAATCAAGTGCCCGTTAGTGTATAATCAAGTGCCAGTCCATGTATTTTGAAGTGCCAGTTAGTGTATAATAGAGTGCCAGTAAGTGTGTAACTGAGTGTCAATGTATTTTTTGAATGCCAGTTCTTGTAATTTTGAATGCCAGTCCATGTTTTTTTGAATGCCAGTTCATGTTTTTTTGAATATCAGCAAAAATAATTATAAGTGTTTTTGAGTGCCAGTATATGCATTTTTGAGTGCCAGTAAATGTGTTTTCAAATGCCAGTCCATGTATTTTTGAATGCCAGTGCTTATATTTTTGAAGAGATGCCAGTTTATGTATTTAAAAGTGCCCGTGTAAAAAGTGCCAGTTTCATGTTTATAAAATGCCAGTATGAAATCACTGGTCATTTGTAATATTAACACTGACATTTATCATGGTTGCCAGTAATTACAAAAATGCCACCGTTTATTTTGAACATGGTTGCCAGTAATTACAAAATTGCCACCGTTCATTTTAAAAACACGTTTTTCCTTATCTTAAGAAAAAACTAGTTTTTTATAAGACCAACTCTATTTATTAATTAATATTTTGTTATTTGATAATTGTGAAATTAGGTGTTTATTTGCAGGTTTCTTTTTCTTATTTTTTCAATGTTTTCTTAAATTTTTTATTTGTTTGGTTGTTTGTTTTCATTCATTTGTTAAGGGCCATTTGATTTATCTCATTGTTTAGAGCGTTGATAACCTTTGCTTTGTATTTTGCTTTACTTAGATGTTCTTGGACTTTTTATTGGCAAATTTTATGGCTTCAATTTGGTTGGTTAAGTCCAACGAGATAATGCTCGAGGTGTTAATTGGATGCCATTGTTCCCTTTTTTACATTTTTGTAAGTAAAAAAAAAAATGTAAGGGGACTTCGGTTCCAGATCTTGTGTCTACTCAAGATTGATTTACTCGAAATGTTTGGTTGGTATTTTTCTGTCAACTCCGAGACTCTATTTTACCATATTTTCAAATTTAAATCTTAACGTGTAACATTTTATTTAAATGTCAGTTGCAGGCAATGGCCAAGTTATACTTGGTGGAGCATTTGGATGTCCCAGAATCGAGTTCAAACGGGGTTTCGGTATAAAACTGATATCAACATGGTTATTCATGTCCCTATGATCTTCAAAGATATGTCATATTGGTTTTCAAAAGATTTTCAACAAGTTTGTAATTTATGTGTTCGGGTAGAGTATCTGTGACGCCAACTGCTACTGCCTTTGGGAGCGCCCGCTCCCATTAGGCCAATTCGTGATTCAAGTTTCTGTAATTGGGGAGCGTCCGCTCCCAGGGAGGGGGAGCGTCTGCTCCCACTGCCCAGATTTCCGCCTGTCTCAGTTGGTTTAGGATTGTGTTTCCAAATTCCTTTTATTTCCTAATTTCTTTTGCTTTCTTATTCCTTAGAGTTTCCTTTTGCTCAAACCTCTTTTGTAATCTCATATAAATATTTCCTCCTTGTGAGAAGAATAAACAAGAAAGATTATTGTGACGACCCCAACCCTAGGCACTCATTTTTAATATTTAATTATATGCTTTCAATATTCATGCTAGCTTTATGTGTTCAATTATGTCTTTAAAATTCTAAATTAAGATAAATTGGGTGAAAAGTAAATTTAGGATCTTATAAGAATTTATTGGACATTAAATAAAGAACTAGGGGAAATAATAAAAATGGAAATTTAATAAATTGATAAATAGTGCAAGGAGGTTAATTGTGTAGGATGATTTAATTGGGTAAAGGTTAATCTTAATTCTAAATGAAAGCCTTGGTTTTTAGATATTTTGGAGGGGGGCCAAATGTCTTGCTCCTTCCTAGGTTGCCAAGTGTCCTCCCTCCCTCACTCCTCTTACTCCCTTCCCCCCTTCTCCTTCATTCACTACATTTTCATCCTAGAGGAAGTATAGAGAACCTCCATTGAAGCTCCCACTCCCCAAGCTTTGAAGTCAAGACTTTCTTCACCAAAAATCAAGTTTTAGAGCACCATTGAAGTTGAATCACCTAGAGGAACCCATCAAGACCAATCTTTCCTTATAAAATCCAGGTAAGTTGTTATGACTTCCCTTCTTTTAATTGTTCATACTCTCCTTGATGTTCTTCTTGTTCTTGTGATGCTTGGTTCTTGCTTTGGAAATTTTAGGAGAGTTGAATGTTGGGAAAATGGAATTATTGAAGTTAGGGTTCATGAAAGATCTTGTAAAAAGGGTTTGAAATGGGTAGAATGGGTGTAGATAAATGATCTAGGTTTAAGATATGATTCCATGGAGTTAAGTGAGTAGAATGAAGTTACCAAAGTTGGAAATGCCCTTTTAGTTCACACATTGGAAGTCATTTGGTTGGACATCGGGTTTCTTGGGATTTTTGTGTTGATTTCTCGCCGTTTTTACAAATTCTGGGTGAGGGACGAGTCGTCCCTTGGGCGAAGGGAAGTCGTGACCTATAGGGGACGCCGTGTTCCGAGGAGGTCTCATGAGCACGAGTCGTCCCCCCGGGGGACGAGTCGTGCCCCGGCTCGGTTTTTCACCTCAACTTTAGGGCTATTCAAACCTAATCAAACTCGAACCAAAATGAAATCTCTTTAACCTAGATTAAAGTAGAATACTTTGGCTTCACAATGATATTCTAAGTGATCAAAATGGAATAGTAGAAGTACCTTAAATGTTGTTGGGAAAACGTTAGCTAACCTAGTTTGGTAACTAGACAATTATGATCCCCACTTGGTAGATTCAACTTAGACCCTTAAAGAGGCTATGTATTATTGTATAATGACCATGTAGGATGGATTGATGCTACTTCCTTGCTTACATTGAGTTCATATACATTGTTGTATTACGCATAGTGTGTTAATTAAATGTTGCACTATGATATTGGTTGAACATGAGTATATTTTACCATGTTGATATATTGTTATCCCTTTTGTTGATTTTATTCAAGTATCTATTATGTGCTTGATATGTGTGAGTCACCGACGTTGGGGTATAACATAATACGGTCAATTATGGAAGTGTGACCTAATGTGATCGGATTATGTTATATCTGTGACCGTCCCCTCCTGTGGCCACAAGTTGGGGTTATAGCGTCTGTATTGAGCCAAAAGCCTTACAGAGTTGCTACTGTCTTATTTGGTTCCTAAAAACGGGTCTTTTAAGACGTGAGTATTGCTTAAGCAGCTCACTGTAAATTGGAGTATTATTATACCCAATGTTGTACGACTGCTCGTTCGTACGGGAAAAGGTAAACCAAGGTAATGGAATGTGTTTATAGCTTTTCCAATGTGTTACGTGCGACTTGTTATATGTAGCATTTATTTGGCATATTGCTGCATTCATAATAGCTTGCTGAGATTTATTCTCACCCCTCTCCCTTTACTGTTTTAGATCCCGAGACAGGAGGACCGCCCAAGTAAGGACGGAAAGGAGTTTGGCTGTGAGCATTTTGGGATATTGTCGGGGTACGTTAGGTTGGCGTAGAAATTATTTTGTCATAATTCCTTTTGGGCGTTTGTAATTATAAACTTTATCTTTCTACGTTAAAAACCAATGTCTTTTGTAACTAAACAGTTGATCGTTCTCAAAGTTAGTTATCTCCTCCTCCGATGTGGAGTTGAGTGGAGTTCTTTTAAAATGTTATATTATTAATGTTTATGTTTGAAAGTCAAAGTAAAGTTTTAAAAGTTTAGTGTTTTCGGGTTAGTTTGAGGACGCTCCAACTCGGGACACGTGTAGGTTCCGGGTCGGGGTCCTCACAATTATTGTTCCAATTCAAATTCCTACATCTCACAAGGAGGAAATATTTATATGAGATTACAAAAGAGCTTTCAGCAAAAGGAAACTCTAAGGAATAAGGAAGCAAAAGAAATTAGGAAACAAAAGGAATTTGGAAACACAATCCTAAACCAACTGAGACAGGCGGAAATCTGGGCAGTGGGAGCGGACGCTCCCCCTCCCTGGGAGCGGACGCTCCCCAATTACAAAAACTTGAATCACGAATTGGCCTAATGGGAGCAGGCGCTCCCCCTCCATGGGAGCGGGCGCTCCCAAAGGCAGTAGGAGCTGGCGTTTTCCCATTAGTGAGTATAAGTCTACTAGAATTTTTTAGAAAGTTCACTGCGACTTGTGGGGTCCTTACACTCATGTTTCCTCTTGTGGTGCTCGTTATTTCTTAACTTTGGTAGATGATTATTCTCGTGCTGTTTGGATCTATTTGTTAGTTGATAAAATGGAAGTTTTCCGTATGTTTATGTCTTTTGTTGCAATGGTAGATCGACAGTTTTCTCAAAAAATCAAAATTGTTCAATCTGACAATGGTACCGAGTTTAACTGCTTGTTTGATTATTTCCTTTCCTCCGGTATCCTTTTTCAAACATCTTGTGTCGGCACTCCCCAACAAAATGGGCGTGTCGAACGCAAACACCGTCATATCTTGAATATATCTAGAGCTTTGAGGTTTCAAGCCCATCTTCCCATTTACTTTTGGGGTGAAGCGGTTCTTACCGCTGCTCATTTGATCAATCGAACCCATTCCCCCTTGTTAGACAATAAAACTCCCTACGATATCTTGTTTGGCAAAGCACCCTTTTATGATTCGCTTCGTGTTTTTGGTTCAATGTGTTATGCTCATAATCAGCAGGCTAGGGGTGACAAGTTTGCTAGTCGTAGCCGTAAATGCATCTTTGTGGGTTATCTTCTTGGCAAGAAAGGATGGAAACTGTTTGATCTTGATACCAAGAAATTCTTCGTCTCCCGTGATGTTAAGTTCTTTGAAACTGTGTTTCCATACAGCGACTCTACCACTGTTCCTCATGTCTGGGATTACTCTGATGTACTAGGTTGAGGAAGATTCGCTTCGGGCAAAGATTGTTTTTTCTTTTGAAGAGGACTCCGTTGCATCTTCTGTTGAGCCTACTGCAGCCGAGCCCGTTACTTTAACCCATGATCAGGAAGAGGTTGCTCCTATTATTCCTTCGGCACCTACAGAGGCTACTGCTCCTTCTGCTGAGGCTACTGCACCTTCTGGTGTATTCGGACCCGACACTCTAGGGAGGGGTATGAGACAGAAAACTCCCTCAGTTCGTCTCCGAGATTATGTTGCTCTCACTGCTTCTTCTTCGAGTCCATCCCCCGCCTCTCCGCTTCCTGTCGGTTCCTCAGGTACTCCTTATCCTATAGCTCACTATATTAATTGTGATCGTTTTTCTGCAAAATATCGTACCTTTCTTGCAGCTCTTACAGTGGCTAAAGAGCCGACATCCTTTCGCGAGGCCATGGCTCATGATGGCTGGAAACAGTCAATACAGGAGGAAGTTCGTGCCTTAGAAGACAATGGCACATGGTCTATGGTTCCCCTACCTCCTGACAAACGTGCCCTGGGATGTCAATGGGTCTATAAGATCAAATATAATTCTGATGGAGCGGTTGAAAGGCTCAAGTCTCGGCTAGTTGTCCGCGGCAATCATCAGAAAGAAGGTATCGACTACATAGAGACTTTTGCTCCTTTGGCTAAAATGGTCACTGTTCGGGCTTTTCTTGCTATTGCTGCTTCCAAGAATTGGGAGTTACATCAGATGGACGTTCACAATGCCTTTTTGCATGTCGATTTAGCAGAAGAGGTTTATATGAAACTCCCTCCGGGCTTTGAGGCACCCAACACCAACACGGTTTGCCGTCTTTATAAGTCTCTTTATGGCTTGAAGCAAGCTCCTCGTTGTTGGTTTGCCAAGCTATTGACTTCCTTGAAAACTTATGGCTTTCTCCAGTCCTATTTCGATTACTCTCTTTTCACCTTCACAAAAGGTGCGGTCCAAATGAATGTGCTTGTGTATGTTGATGATCTCATCATAGCCGGGAATGATTCTGCTGCCTTACAGTCCTTCAAGAAGTACTTGTGTGAGTGCTTCAAAATGAAAGATCTCGGCTCTCTAAAATACTTTCTTGGCATTGAGGTTGCTCGCAATCCTGATGGTCTGTTTTTGTGCCAACGAAAGTACACGTTGGATATTATCTCTGAGGTCGGATTGCTTGGTGCAAAGCCCTCTGGCTTCCCTATTGAGCCCAACCATAAGCTTGGTGTTGCTATCGGTGCTCCCTTGGAAGATCCGGAACGGTATCGCTGCCTTGTAGGACGCCTCATTTACTTGGCTGTAACTCGGCCGGATCTTGCATATTCGGTCCACATTCTATCTCAGTTCATGAATGAACCTCGTTCAGAGCATTGGGAGGCCGCTTTACGGGTTGTTCGATATCTGAAAGGCACCCCTGGACAAGGCATTCTTCTACGCACTGACAGCGATCTCACCCTTCAAGGATGGTGTGACTCGGACTGGGCTGCATGCCTAATCACCCGTCGTTCTCAAACCGGGTGGCTCATTTTTTTCTCGGGCATTCTCCCATTTCTTGGAAAACTAAGAAACAACCTACTGTTTCTAGATCTTCTGCTGAGGCTGAATATCGCGCCATGACAACCCTTACATGCGAGCTTAAATGGTTGAAGGGTTTGTTGTTAAGCTTGGGCGTTCATCATCCCAAGGCTATTTCCATCTTCTGTGACAGTGAATCGGCTCTTCACATTGCCATGAATCCTGCCTATCACGAGCGGACGAAACATATTGAAGTGGATTGTCATTTCGTCCGTGACGCTATCTTCAATGGCCTTATTGCTCCTTCTTATGTCCCCACGAAGACTCAATTGGCAGACATATTTACTAAAGTTCTCGGGAAACAACAGTTCGATGTTTTACTTAGCAAGTTGGCCTTCTTAACCCTCACGCTCCAACTTGAGGGAGGGTGTGACGGCAGCTGCTACTGCCTTTGGGAGCGCCCGCTCCCATGGAGGGGTAGCGCCTGCTCCCATTAGGCCAATTCGTGATTCAAGTTTCTGTAATTGGGGAGCGTCCGCTCCCAGGGAGGGGGAGCGTCCGCTCCCACTGCCCAGATTTCCGCCTGTCTCAGTTGGTTTAGGATTGTGTTTCCAAATTCCTTTTATTTCCTAATTTCTTTTGCTTCCTTATTCCTTAGAGTTTCCTTTTGCTGAAACCTCTTTTGTAATCTCATATAAATATTTCCTCCTTGTGAGAAGAATAAACAAGAAAGATTATTGTTCCAATTCAAATTCCTACAGTATTCGACTAATATGAAGTGTGACAAGTGTACATTGAATTATATCTCTACTTAAATCATAAATCATAGTCCATGTGCCCCACGTGAGTGTGAATTAAAATTTTGAATATAATATTTAAGAAAAAAAATAATAAAATAAAGAAAAATAGAGATAATAAAAGACAGTTGTGAATATATAAAGCAAAATAAGACCCTGTCTTGTCGAGCGTTTTTGTTAAAACGGAGATAAAAAAATTCAGCTTTTTTTTTATTAAGCGTGTTAGTCAAGAGTTTTAGACGGTTGAATTTTAAAAAGTTGGGGATATTTTGACCGCTCAAAATTATAGCGTAAAAAAAAAGCTCCATTTAAAAAAATCTCCGTTTATAAAACTGTGCACCAGACGAGCCCTAAGAGAAGAGAGATAAAAAACTTTTAAATTAAACGGGAAGCTGCCTTGACAATCCAATACAATAATGTAGAGAAACCGTATTGGCAACAGCAAATTGACACGGATCAAGTTATTTTGTCAGGAACTTTTGCCGCCAAAATGAACAGTAAGGGCCAAACAGACCTTCCCTCAAATTCCGTTATGCCGTTATATCCCGCCTTCTCCAACAAACCTTCTCTCTCTCTCTCTCTCTCTCTCCCAAGAATTGCTAAAACCTCCACCATTGTGTAGTTGCAGAGCTCAGAAAATCTCCATCAATGGCGACAATCAAAACCCTAAAAAATCATTCGCTTCTCTCTCACTTACTCTCTCTATCTTCATCCCCAAAGAAGAACGTCCCGAGAAACCCACATCCCACTTCACCCCCAACCCTCCTCCTCTTCTTCTTCTCCCTCCTAATTTTCTCCACCCTTTTCATAATCTCCGTCGCCGGAATATTACCCCTCAACACCCGGTACCAATCGCCATGTCCGATGATGATCTCCCCATCCTCTTCCCCATCTCCATTACTCTTAGCCTCTCTGTCTTCTGTATTCTCGGACACCATTGATGACGAGCCAAGGCTTTCGCACAGTGCCATGCTTCCGTTGCCGCCTCATGGGGTGGTCGGGAACGTGTCGGAGGATGAGAGACAGTTCTGGAAGCAGCCTGATGGACAAGGGTTTAGGCCGTGTTTGGATTTTGGCCTGGAATATCGGAAAGCGTCGGCTAAGATTTCGAAAGAGAAGAAGAGGTTCTTGGTTGTTGTGGTTTCCGGGGGATTGAATCAACAGAGGAATCAGATTGTTGATGCTGTTGTTATTGCCAGAATTCTCGAAGCTGCTTTGGTTGTTCCAGTTTTGCAAATCAATCGCGTTTGGAGAGATGAAAGGTAAGATCAATTGGAATTCAGAATCCCCTGTTCTGATCCACAGTTCATATCAAAATTCTAGTTTCAATCCAAGAACTATGTGAATATGTGTGATATTTTTTTTAGCTGTAGATTCATAATCAGCATATGATTTTCTTAAGTGGGTAGAAAGAAATTCTTGAATTAAGGCTTACTTAGTTTGTGATCATCTGACTAATTAAGATTAAAATGCTTGAAATTGCAGTGAATTTTCAGAGATTTTCGATGTTGAACATTTCAAGAGGACATTAAAGGCTGATGTTCGAGTTGTATCATCCCTACCCGCGACACATTTAGTTTCGAAACAGTTGACTGGAAATCAAATTCCATCGCGAGCTTCTCCAGCTTGGGTTCGTGCCCGGTTCTTGAAACAAGTAAGCAAATTACATCATAAATTTCTTAATTCTTACACTCATTTTACAGAATAATTTTCTTGTTAAGAAATTTTTATGTTTATAATCCTTTTATGCAGCTTCATCGAGAAGGCGTTCTTGTACTAAAAGGGTTAGATTCAAAGCTTTCCAAGAATCTTAACCCTGATCTTCAGAAGCTTAGATGTAAGGTAGCATTTCATGCACTGAGATTTTCAGCTCCGATTCGAGAACTTGGGAACCGAATCGCTAGAAGAATGTGGATTGAAGGCCCATATGTAGCAATCCATCTCAGGCTCGAAAAGGATGTGTGGATCAGAACAGGTTGTCTCACCGGCTTAGGCCCTGAATATGACAACATTATCAAGAACGAAAGAGGGACCCACCCTGAATTGCTCACGGGAAAGTTGAACATTAGCCATGTTCATCGAAGACGTTCTGGTCTTTGCCCACTCAATGCATCAGAAGTTGCAAGGTAAGTTTCTGTAAACATTCCCTCAGTAAGTGCTAGAAAACATGATGATCCCTCTGTCCCAAAGTGAAATGTCAGAATTTGCCCTTGTAATGCAGGCTGCTAAAGGCTTTAAGGGCACCCGGGAATGCACGGATTTATGTTGCTGGAGGAGAGCCATTTGGGGGAAGAAAGGCTCTGAAAGCCTTAGAAGCCGTGTTTCCGAATTTAGTTACTAAAGAAACGTTGGATCGAGATGGGGAGCTTAAACCATATACAAACAGGTCTTCTGTTTTAGCAGCAATAGATTACGTTGTTTCACTTAGCAGTGATGTTTTTCTGCCTTCTCATGGTGGCAATATGGCTCGGGCATTGCAGGTACTACATTGTAGTTGTTCTTTCCGGGATTTTTTTTTTTCTGATAGTGAAGGCAGCTATTCGGTATTTTACAGACAGCTGACTGTGTGTTTTTTGCAGGGTCATCGAGCTTATGTGGGACACAGGAAATACATAAAACCGAATAAGAGAGCATTGGTTCGGTTATTTGGTGAACGATCGGTTTCTGATGCAGAAGTTATCTTGAGGGAGATACACATGAAATCTCGGGGGCAGCCTGAGGCGAGGCGGAACATGAGAAATCGTGATGTGATTGCGTATCCGGTGCCTGAGTGTATGTGTAAGAACTAATGGCATACATATAATACAGATACTTGTTAAGGTCATCCTGATTGTGTTGTACCTGGAAGAGTCTCTAACCCTTGTCAGAGATACCAGATGTGTATTGTATAGTTGTTCAAATCATGTTGTATTCTTGTTTTTTTTCCATCAATTCTTCTCAAGAAATAAAATACCAGTTCTCTCTCTCTCTCTCTCTCTCTCTCTCTCTCTCACACACACACACACACACGCGTGCGCACACACACGTGCGCACACACATACAGAGACAATATTTGAACTCTTTGACCTGAAGATGCATACACACAACTAAACAGGTGCCAAGAAACATAATAGCAACAAATCTTCAGTTTCTCATAAATAAATTGTACTCAAAAGGCCAATCGGCCATATTTTTTCTTTCTTGGTGTCACAGTATTTGTTTTCCAGTAACCAGATATGTTAGACATCAAAGAGAAAGCATAAATCAAGTAGCACAAACACAACATTACAAACTAGCAACAGGACCCGGCCCGTTACATTTTGCAAGGTCAACTCGAGGTCACAAGTTCTAATATATCTCAAAGCCTTCTTGTTATCTGCCGATATGCCGAGCAGCAGGGCAGAGATTGTGTAAATTCAACTGTTTTTGCTCATACTGCCACCTTCAAAATAATTAGCTAAGTGATTTGAACCAATCATCCAGATCATGATACATTAGCATTCTCTCCTTTCGACTTGTTCTTTTTCTTTGACTTTGTTTTCTTGCTTCCCTCAACATCTTTAGATGCCTTTTTCCGCTTAAGAGGCTTGACATCTTCCTCTTCCTCATCCTCATCAAGATCTCTAGATGCCTTCTCAGTCCTCCTTTTCTTGCTTCCATCGAGACCTTTAGATGCCTTTTTCTGTTTAAGAGGGACCATTTCTTCCTCTTCTTCTTCCTCTTCTTCTTCCTCTTTGTCATCGAGATCTTTAGATGGCTTCTTGACCTCCGTTTTCTTGTTTCCATTGAGACCTTTAGATGACTTTTTCTGTTTAAGAGACGCAATATCTTTCTCTTCTTCTTCCTCTTCATCATCAAGACCTTTGAATGCCTTCTTGGCCTTTGTTTTCTTGCTTCCATCTGGACCTTTAGTACTCTTTTTCCGTTTAAGAGGCACAATTTCTTCCTCATCTATGTCTGTCTCACCACGTTCTTGAATAGGCTCATTCGGCTGTACAGGTGTTGCAGGATGGCCCATTTCTGTTCAAACAAATATACATATAAGATTATTTTGAAGGCCACTGGTAATAGGTACATGCTTGGTTACATCGTTTAAGAAATCTAATCAAAGAGCAGAAGAGAGGTAAGCCCAGAAAACTAACCTTCATATTTAAAATGAGAGTCAAAGACAACGCCTGTGAGAGGCTGCTTTAGGAAGACCTGCGTTCAATTTTGAAGGAAATAGGAATGTTTAGAAATATAAGTTGCATAAAATAACTTCTTAAAGGGACCCACAAGTTAATACTATATGCTGCCTCAAACAAAATCCTAATGTAAGGCCATCATAATATGATAAACTTCTAAGCATTTAAGTACATTCATATAAGAGAAGGCAGACTACGGTTGATCTACTTTCTCATCACATCTCATGGGATTTTAAGCTATAGTGAGGCCAAACTCTTTTTACCACGCTACGAGGTCGCTAAGAATCAGCAAGGCAAAAATTGAAATAACGTCATTATATTTGGCTCCAACTTTTCATTTACACCAATAAGAAATTTCTTTTTTATCATAAGCAAACCATTAAGAAATTTGATTACAGCAAATGGATCGAGAATCTGAAGAAACCAATACTCGGTAGATTAACTTGGACACAAATTGACCCATGTTCTCCAAAGCTCTCATGTATTATATATATATATATGTGTGTGTGTGTGTGTATATATAATCTAAGCCCCTCTTGACATAAATTTCATGATAGCACATATATTTTCATGTTTGAGGAATGAACAGTGTAGAAATATGGCTGACAACTTCTATGAAATATCTATAGAAGGTCTAGTGTAATCCACAATTGGAAATGCAAAAGCAGCCTGATGACTAATGTGGGAAATCATTAACCACCATGTATGTGTTTCTAAACCCCAAAACATAGCATACCGAGAAGCTTACCTCCTTCAAAAACTAGTTCTCAGCAGAAAAAGAAAATGTGGAGGAAAACCGATAGCAGGCTCCTTTACTTGAAAGACAACATGAATGCAAAAGTTTCCAGCACAAAGAAATGCACCCATGCAGCTCAGCATACAGTTTAGCAAGATAATTTTGCCATAAAAACGCAGAAGACGATGATCACTTTAAACAATATCTTCGCACAGATGCACTCGTGAATATCTAAAGAGAGAAATTAAACAAAAATCTTGAGAAAGCATTGAAAGGATAGTTTTTTCCTGATAATTAGCACGAGGCAAATGTAGAAGAAATGTTTTTTTTTCCTTTCAGAGCAAATATGTCCAAACAAAGATCACTGAAATGTGCATCTCTGATTTTCAATAAAGAGAAGAATGCCGTCATCCACAACCGCTAGACGATTCATTGCGAGAACTCACAAGGAGAGTTAGTATATAAAAATGAGAGAAATAGAATCTCATGAAAAAGAGGATCCTTAACCTATGAAACTCAAATTATAACCAAGTAACCATGAACTGACAGAAGTAGATATGTCAGATATACTTGAAATACTTCAGCCATGAATCTATACTTGAATGAAGATGTATAGTAGCATACCGCAGAAAGAAGTTGCCTAGACTTTATGTCCCAAATGCGCAAATAGCTATCCAGTCCTGAAGCATAAATCATGTTCTTCAATTATGCAATTGTGAGAAATTTAAATATAAAATGCATATAAAGGATATATGCAGGTCTTAAGGCCTTAAATACACAACAATAACAACAACATTACCCCAGTGCCGCAAAGGCTCCCACCTACGGTGGGGTAAGGGGGGGTCGGATGTACGCAGCCTTGCCCTTGAGTTAAAACACTGAGAGGCTGATTGCGTCGAAAATTGCATGGAATGACTGCAGCTTCATAAAAAGGAAGCGCAAACAGTTTAGTGAGCCATTTTGCTTTATTTCATCATATTCCCAAGCCAAAAAATAGTGAGTCTTTGGCTCCATCGGAAATGATAGAAAACACGAGAAGACGACTTAAGCAGACTTAAGTCGACTTAAATACACGAGAAAATACGAGAAGTCGACTTAAGCAGCCAGAGTCTTTTACAACATATATACATACAGATGCAAGTCCTATAATATTATGAATCTTCCGAGGCTGCACTGGCCATCATATAAGGCATATCATTGAGATAGCAATCAAGGTGAAATTGAGCAAAAAGACAACAAAACAAATCCACCCCAGCTGGGATAAATCAAATATGAGATATGATGCATGTTGGGATCGCTAGCAATTACTCACCACACGAAGCTATCACAGGGAAATTAGGGTGCCGGACAACCGATCTTATACTCCCGGCGCATTTTCCCAAAAAGCACCCCAACAGTTTCCCTACAAACAATAGCAATATGAAAGGTCAAAATAGATGCTCTCAATTCTTAGCATACAAAAAGTGATAAAAACCCTGTTATAAAACATAGATCATGATAATCCGACAGGCATGAGATTGCAATTTGGCAACAAAGTTGAAAATGATCAACGCAGCTAACATGGCACTTTTCAGTGCACATAAAGATTTTTGCAAAGAAAACACTAACCAACCCAAGACTTTTATGATACAGGCTACAAAGCCAAAGCTGAACTATCTTCGGCATCACAAAAGGCCAGTAACAGGCCATGACAAAAGGTCAGAAATATATACTCCTACCGTAAGAGTCCTTTATTCCTTTTCGGGATGTTTCAAGGAAAGAGACCCTTACAAACTTTTCATTTTAAGAATAAAACATTATTACCCTGTGGTGGATACTCTCATCCATAATGGGCCCAACTTTTTAGCATAGAAAGTTCACATAATTGCACTCGTAAATACTCCTTAATAGCGGGCCAAGCTTCCTAATTATATAATAAAATATTTACCTAAATGTGTGAGCCGGTCAAAGAGGACTCTTATTTTGGGACGGAGGGAGTACATTTTTTTCCCATTCCCATCTGCTCCTCTCTTTTCTCTTTATTTTTTTCAAAATTTTTTTAGAGTGCTGGCTCTTATTGTGAATGGAATTGAATGCCTAACACAATACGAATATCTGTGGGAATCATCTCAACAAAACAGAAACTAGTTACTTTTCTCTGATACATACAGATGGAAAACCCATAGGACCATATCTTTACATAATTGTGTACCTGTTCGTACGTCATATGATGCGAGATCTCCAGACCCGTTTCCAACGTATATGGTGTTACCATCTTGGTCTTCAGTAACAGATTTAATGGGAGTCTCACGAAAATCAAATGATAAAACAGGTCTTCTCTGAGCAGACAAATCATACAGACGAACCTGTCAAAAGCATTATATTGGTAAGTATCCAATATGACGGGGGGAAATGTGTGCTAATTAAGTCAAGAACCATCTTCATCTAACTCTCTGAAATGTATAAAGAGAATCGCCAATAATGAGAATCAACTTTTACCAGCCAAAAACTACAGCAACCAAATGCCAGAAACTGATAGCAAAACTCAGATCCAATAAAGATACCAAATACTCCAGCATGTGAGCAGGAATTACTATGGAGTAGAAGTCACTGGTAAGCGCTCCCATGATCATCAGAAGAATTGAATAAAAAAGCAATTGATGACAAGCAAAGTTCAGTTGCGTGACATAATAAATGTGAGGAAAGTTTTCACAACTTCCTCACGAGGTATACGAATGGAGGCACGCGTTAACAACTACCTCACAGGTGCCTACATAGGCAATTACACACTCTCGAGCGTCAAGCACAAAACATGTAGACAAGCGAATGCAAAGTATCCATTATGCAGAAAGAAAACATTATGCATCGAGCAAGTCTAGAGAAAAATGGGGAACCAAAATTAAGACGCAACGAATAAAAATGCGTTCGTCCCCGACCAATTTTGTTGAGTAATGCTGGTGTTATCCCTTAAATGGTCAAGAAAAGATGTCGCCGGGTATAAGGCACTAGATTCATGTCTCGCCATAGCACTTTACCCCTTTTTATTTACTATATTTGTATTATGGTTTACATGCTAACTGAGGTATTCATCATCACCATGGGCATTCAGCATACTCTTCAAGATTTAGACTATGATCAAACAATTTTGGAATATTCAGTTCACTGCTCCTTGCAGCTGACCATTTATTTATGATAGCATCAAAAGAGGAAGAAAAATGAGCAGTTTACCTGATGGCTGTTGGTACCTGCGACAAATTTACGGTGATCGTCGTTGCTTAAGAATGTTGCTGAAGTGAACCAGGTAGGCGTAAATATTCCAAGGCTGTTTTTAGCAGGCTGCATAGTAAAGCCAGAAAAGTCAACTGCCTGGAAACTGCTGGAGGAAGCTAAGATTTTGTTCTTCACATCAATAAGAGAGAGAGAGAGAGAGAGAGAGAGAAGAAGAAGAAGAAGATAAAAGCAGAGAATGAAGAAACTCACTGATTTTGCATTCCAAATTTTAGTACACCTTTCAAGATCCCACACGTTAATCTCAACCCCTTTCCTGAATTAGAAAACACATTATTGATCCATCACAGCCTAAGGGAATCTCAATATTGTTTAGGGTTGGGGGCATTAAGAAACTCACCCTCCAAATACAGCATAATTCTCAGTTCCGTGCACTTTAGAACAAAAGATATTCCCGGCGGCACACACATTCCAAGAAGTTGGTGTATCAGTGGAGGAAGATTCTCCAGGTGATTTGGGGAACTCAACAGACATCAAGCTTGCATGCCCTTTTGTTGTACATGTAAGCAAGGTGCATGATCTAATTAAGGAATAAGCAGAAAGAAAAAACATTAATATATTATCTGTAGGCGATATCATTTGGAAGATCAATTAACAGATCAAAACTGTATTGCAGTTGTACACAAAATAAGCAAGGAGGAGGACAAAAAATGGATTTGATTAGATAGAGAAAATCTCACAGTGCTTGAAAGAGAGCAAGTATTTCTACATATAGAACTGGCAAGCAATATGTCGCACACTCTATGGTCTATATCTCATGAATCAATTTGCATGTGAGTTAAAAACAAGAAATAGAGAAACTCCCAAGCAAGAGGCATATATATGCTTGCAATAGGGGACCTTGCCATTCACATAAAATGATAACTGACAGATCTAATGTAAATGCTGGATGCCAAATAAATGAGGCTAGGAAGTTAACTGAGCTTTTCAGCTCCAACATTTGTAGTAGGTGTTTTATAGTTAAGTATTTCACACAAAGTTAAATCAGAGAATGAAGTTTGTGGATTCAATGAAAATAAATGCATCATTATGATTCAGATGATGTGCTCAAATAAACTAATACAATACCTGGATGATAACTCTACTATTCACTTTTTAAACAAATGCAAACACACAATGGCATCATCTGTATGTTGAACTTCAGCTTGACTTTGACTAACATTAATTGAAACATGAATATCTCCATTGACAGGACTAAGCACCTCAATCTGTGTCATATAGCAAACATTATGACAAGATTTTGACAAGTTTAAATATGATAAAGTGATGAAAAACCCATGGGAGTGTACGAGATTCAATAATGAACTCACCAAACCATTTTTCCTTGCAACAGCTAACAGCTGCAACATGTTAAAAAGGATGGTCAGAAGATTCGACAAATCAATACTTCAGTCATATATTTACATATACAACCAAGAAAGATATAAAATTCAATATTCATCAGCTCTCGTGTGCAATCTGAAAACACAATTTCATCTCATACATACAAACTTCTCTAACACAAGAAATGCTACTACTTAGCTTCCCTTGTTAACACTTGATTGTTAAGTAGATCTATTGTCAACTATGTTGCCCATGCTCGTTTCATCAAATGATAACTCAATTTCAAAATTTCATCGAGCCTTGTTTTTAGGGTCAGTGAACAAAGTTGCTTTCTCAAAGCATATTCATTCTTAAAAAAACAAACTCTTTTCTAGTAGAAATTCACACAGAACTGTCCGTCTAGGGCAAGTACCAGAAAACTAAACTAAACAACAACAACAACAAAGCCTTAGTCCCAAAATAATTTGGGGTGGCTAACATGAATCCTCATATGTAATACCAGAAAACTAAACTACTGTGCCAAAAAAAAAATTAAAAAATGCAAAACTCAACTTGAATAGCTTACAATATGAAATACGAGGGAAAAAAAAATCTAATTTCATGCAATAAAATACAGTAAACAATCTTAAATACTGAACTTAGGAGAAAGTCGAGTTAAATTCCGGTAACATTGTTAAAACAGAAGCTAGACCCACTCCAAAAGGCGAAATAATTTGAAGTAAAACATACAGGGTCAGTTTCACGGTCATTGATTGATGCAGTGAGAACACATCTTGAAGTATCGGGTTCGCCCCACCTCTCCACAACCTTAGGCACTTCCCCTTGCTTTCCGCTAGCTTCAGTAACTACACATACAATAACAGTATAACACAAAATTCGATTAAGAACATAATCGATGCACCGAACAAAATACAATTTTTAGTTGAAAGCAAATAATCTGTATAAAAATTGAAGGGTATAACCTTTAATAAGACCGAGAGAATCGAAAGTTAGGGCTCGAATGGCCGGGCAACCGGGAGACTCCACCGTCGTTGTTCGTGGCATCTTCTATGTTCTCTGCTTAGCAAACAAACACACACACACACACACACACACAATACCTGTTAAAATTAATCACATATATACCTATATATAGAGAAGTGGCGGGGAAACAGCACTTACATGTAGAGTAGAGGTGGAGGTAGTGGCGGCGGCTGGCGGTAAGAGCCGGTTCTGGCGGCGGCTAGGTTCTTCAGGGGAGGGGAAGTAAGTTTTTGTGTTCAAGTTTTGAATATTGGGTTTGTCTTTCAGATATCGATTGGGCTCTGATCCAAGGACTAATGGTCCAGTGGGCTTTATTAGAGATTTTAGGGTCGCTGATATAGGGCTTGTGTACAGGGTCGCTGATATAGGGCTTGTGTACATGAAAGTCTCACAGGAGATCACCTCTTTTACTTTACCGTGCTATCAATTTTCAATTTATCATTTACACCACTAAAATAATTGCCAAAAACTTATAAAAAACGCGTTTTTTTATAAGTTAACAAAAAACGTGTTTCTCTCTTTAAGCTGAAACTAACGGACACTCCCTCTCTTTCTCTAAACGCAAAGAGCCCGTTTCTCTCCCTATCGTCTTCCCCAAATCCCTCACCTTTACCGTCCGCCATTGCCGTCGCTTTCCTCACCCTTCCCCAAATCCCCAAATCAGAATCAAATATAACACATGTACGCATAATGAAAGTTTTAGATGAAGAGAATTTGGCATTGAATTGAACCCTAGAAACATAAATGAGTAAAAATTCACCTAGTTAATATTTGAATGTGCGAGAGAGATTGGGTGCATCGTCTCCAACTCCGACAGGTTGAGACCGTTCCCCGGCATCGATCGACGATGAAGAAGGCGCTTTTGACATTTCTGATCTTTATGGTGTCTGATTACAATTTTTGATGAATTTGATTTAGAGGAATCACCGTGATTACAATAGACGCTTTACCGTCAACAAGTCCAGTTGGTAATTTTTGATGTGCCCGTTCCAGTTCAAACTAATGCCAGTTTTTGTTTTTTTGAGTGCCAGTTCATGTATAATCAAGTGCCCGTTGGTGTAAAATTGAGTGCCCGTTAGTGTATAATCAAGTGCCCGTTAGTGTATAATCAAGTGTCAGTCCATGTATTTTGGAGTGCCAGTTAGTGTATAATAGAGTGCCAGTAAGTGTGTAACTGAGTGTCAATGTATTTTTTGAATGCCAGTTCTTGTAATTTTGAATGCCAGTCCATGTTTTTTTGAATGCCAGTTCATGTTTTTTTGAATATCAGCAAAAATAATTATAAGTGTTTTTGAGTGCCAGTATATGCATTTTTGAGTGTCAGTAAATGTGTTTTCAAATGCCAGTCCATGTATTTTTGAATGCCAGTGCTTATATTTTTGAAGAGATGCCAGTTTATGTATTTAAAAGTGCCCGTGTAAAAAGTGTCAGTTTCATGTTTATAAAATGCCAGTATGAAATCACTGGTCATTTGTAATATTAACACTGGCATTTATCATGGTTGCCAGTAATTACAAAAATGCCACCGTTTATTTTGAACATGGTTGCCAGTAATTACAAAATTGCCACCGTTCATTTTGAAAACACGTTTTTCCTTATCTTAAGAAAAAACTAGTTTTTTATAAGACCAACTCAAAATAATTTGTTTTTTCAGAATAAATATCAATTTAAAAAAAAAATATACTCCCTCCGTCCCAATAAAAGCTTCACTAATTACCCAAAAGGGCGTCCCGTTAGAAGCTTCACCTTTCCTTTTTTGGCAAAGAATCTTTACTATTTCCTCCACTCATTCTCTCTCCTACATTATTTTAATACTCACAACACCATTATAATTTACTATTCCCTCCACTAATTCTCTCTCCTATTTTCAAATTACACTCACAACATTTTTTTTCCTCCCATTTCCATAATTTGCGTGCCCACCCAAAAGGGTGAAGCACTTATTGGGACGGAGGGAGTATATATATAGAGTCCATTTTGAGGGAAACTTGTTTCTCCATAAGTTTTAAAAAGTCCACTTTCTAATTTTGAGTTTCGAGCGTAAAACATTGAGTTTCGAGCTTAAAACACTGAGTTTAGGCGTTAAAATACCTAGAAGTTAAAACATCGAGTTTAGGCGTTAAAACACCGAGTTAAGGTTAGCAACTAAAACATCGAGCTTATGTCTTAAAACACTGAGTTTTTGCCTTGGATTTTTTAAAAACAAGACTTTTTATATGTTTGGGGGAAACAGAGTTCCCCCAAAATTTTCTGATATATATATATATATATATATATATATATATATATATATATATATATATATATATATATATATTATACTCCCTCCATCCCATTGATAACTTCACCATTTTGAGCTTGACACGCAAATTAAGGAAAAAAGATAGTGGAGAAAGTGTTGTGAGTATAAAAGTAAAATAGGAGAGAGAATGAGTGGAGGGAATAGTAAATTTGAAAAGTGTTATGAGTATAAAAGTAAAGTAGAAGAGAGAATTAGTGGGTGGAATAGTAAAGATTCTTTGTCATTTTAGGAAATGTGAAGCTTTTAACGGGACACCCGTTTTGACAAAAAGTGAAGCTATCAATGAGACGGAGGGAGTATATTTCTATATAAATGTTTAATCTCAATTAATTTAATTTGTAAAGCAGTTTTCACCCTTATAATTTTTTATTATGCAAATCTAATACTCCCTCCGTCCCAATCTAAATGTCTCAAAATGAGTTTGGCTTGGGAATTAAGGAAAGTGATGTAAGAAAGAGAAAAAATTTAAATATTGTGAGTATGAAAAATTAAACAGAAGAGAGAATGAGTGGGAGGAATAGTTAGGAGAGAGAATATTGTGAGTGTAAAAGTAAAGTAGGAGAGAGAATAAGTGGGTGGAATAGTAAAAAAAACTTTCCTTTTTTGGGTTGAGACATTTTAAATGGAACGCCAAAAAATAAAAGTTGAGACATTTAAATTGAGACGGAGAGAGTATATAAAGTGAATAGTAAAAGTGTTTATGGATCTTTGTTAATATATTGTGCTTTATTGTAAGACAATTTTTTTTTTCAAAAATTTTGTAAATAAACGATGAATATTTGTTGAGAACATTTGTCTTCTCTCATTGTTGAGACTTTTTTCTTGTTTTTGCTTTCATTTTCCGCCAATTATCACTCATGACTAATCTTTTTATCTCCCGGTGAAAACTGAAAAGGAGGTTATCTTAATCAACCTTGAACATCATCCGGCAAATTCCATTTCTTACAATCTTTATTTGGTTGAAAGCTTTCTCTTTCGTACGCTAGTCGAATAATTAGGAATCGTCTGGATTCAAAAAGGCAAAGCAGTAGGAGTTTCCACAGGTGTTGTCACGGATGGAACAACAGGGGGGTTCGGGGAAGGCAACTGAGAAGGAAGTAGCAGATCTGATCGCGTTAGACGAGAGAGACCACTCTAAAATCATCAGGTGCCTATGATGATGTTCTGGCGGATATTGCAGATACTGATTCCAGAGGTGCTCTGCGTCTTGCTTAGGAAGATATGTATCTAACACGATCATTGACCAAAAAGCTATATCTGAAGCAGAAACTGTATATGCAAGATATGCCCATTAGGGGTCATATAGATCGATTTACATCTTTATTATTTGAATTGCGTAATATTGATGTTAAGGTTGAAGATGAGTATGTTGCTCTTGTGTTATGTGTATCCTTATCACTGTCATACGAGGGATTTGTGGATTCCTGCATTAATGGTAAGGATACGGTTACTTTGGAAGAGGTTAGAAATAATCTCAAGACTAGAGATCTGCACCGCAAGGCAAGCGGTTTATCCAAAGAATCTTAGTAAGCAGGATTGGTTGCATAACGCAATAGGGCCAAGGTAGGAGAAACAAGGGTTCTTCTAAAAGGGGTCTCAGGCCTGGAGATGTTTGCAGTTACTGCAAGAAAAAGGGGCATTGAAAACGTCAATGTCCCAGGTTGAATAAGAGCGATTTGAGTCTATTGCAGCTATGACAGAAGACGATGATGAGGACTATGCTCTAGTAACCGAATAAGACAAATGTATGAAAGATACATGAATTCTTGATTATGGAGCTTCTTATCACATGTGTTTGCGCAGGGAATGATTTATAACATATGAGGAGACACAAGAGAGTGATATTTATATTGCTAATGGTTATGTCTGCAAGGTAGTTGGCATGGGTTCTATAAGGGTGCGAACTTCGGGTGGTAAGTTTTGTACGTTGAACAAGGTTAGACATGCTCCTGAAGTAACGAATAATCTGATATCGCTTAGTTGGCTAGACAAGATGGAATACAATTTCAAAGGTGAGGGTGGAGCAGTAAATGTCTGCAAGAGTTCGAACGTGATTTTGAAAGGGGTAAAACAAGGTTCCTTGTACGTCCTCCAACGGACGGTATGGTAGAGACACATCTGATGGAAGCATGTTGCATGGCTTCATATGGAGTGGTTGACAAACATGTAGAGCAGCAAGTTACTCAAGGTGCAATTGAATTGGCAAGCCACGGTTAGTAGGTTAACGCACACAATTGGGAAGCGAGGAATGAATCGAGGAAAATGTGCGTATTGTTTAGGATTCCACTGATATGGCCGCTTCATCTGTTTGGGTTGGCAAGATCCAATGTCGACTTGATTCGCCTAAGTGCCGGTTGGGGCAATTTTGAGTGCCTACTGCAGTGGCACATTTGGGTGTCTTGAAGACACATTGGTGTGCTCGGCGAAGCACAGTTTGGGTGTCCAGGGGGATACATTTGGGTGTCTGGTAGACACGTTTGTTTACTTGTTGAACGAGTCTGATCAACTGTTGCAACAAGTGTTTTGGTGTTCGGCGTAACACATTTGGGTGTCTAGGAAGATACAAATTTCTTGGTTGTCCCGAGGACAAGTTTTGGTGTTTGACATAACACATCTGAGGCAGAGGGGAGTTCTGGTTTTGTGATTAGGGGGTTAGATGTCAATGTGGAGATTTGTTGGGTTTGATGCGATCTAATTTGGGAACAAATTAGGGGATTGAACAAGGACAAATTGGTAATTCCTGTGACAGAACCGAAGGGAGCGATCGCGCGAAGTTGCTGCCAAAAATGAGCGATCGCGCTCCCCCTGGGGCGATCGCGCGGTGCCTATTTGATGGATGGGGCGATCGCGCCCTACTCCGATTTGGGCCTGATCAACGGCAAATTTTGTGCAGGATTAGAAAACTCTGCGGAGTTAGAAATAGACAGTATAAATACACCTTGTTCTCTAACAGTTTTGCAACCTCTAGTGTGATAGGCATATCAATAATTCTAGGGTTCTTTTGGTTATCCGTTTTTCTAGATCTTGGGTTTGCACAATTGCTGATTCATGGGTACTACTATATACAAGGCATGAAATTTACAAGGCACGTGTAAATGACCAAAATACCCTCATATATATACTTAAAAAAAAAACATCCCTTCCCTCCCCCATTTCAAACAAAACACCGTTCTTCTCTCTCTCTCTGCGCGGCTCTCTCTCTCTCAACACACACGGTGAATCAACGGACCACCACAACACCACCACCATACACAACAAAATGAAGAGAAACAAGCTCCCTATCACCGGTGGAAAGTTCGGAGCCGCCTTCTACGCCCGCTCCAAAAGTAATCTAATTTCTAAACCTAAATTTAAATTTGAAAACCCAACATTAATTTTATACCTAAAATCGATTATATAATGCTTAATGTTGTTTAAACCTATCCTAAATGGTTCTAATTGCGATTTCGTAACATAAATTTGGGTTTTTTGTTTAAATCGGATACGAATTCGTGTGCCTAAAATTTGAAATTGTCGGCGTGTGTTTCGTATGAACACACACGAAATGGTCACCACATTTCGTGTAATGGCACACGAAATGTAAACTGATTCATCAGTTTACATTTCGTGTGCCAATACACGAAATGTTGGTGACCATTTCGTGTTGTAGTACAATAGATACTTTCCACATTTCGTATATTAGTACACGAAATGTAAATTGATTCATCAGTTTGCATTTCGTGCTCTAATACACGATATGTAGTGAGGTTTCTCGTGTCTTTAATTGTTCTGATCTGGGTATATCTCGTGTGACTAAACACGAGATAGTTTGGTATATGTCGTGTAAAATCCACACGATATGTTTGTTGTTTCTTAACCGTGATAGGTTATATGATATTGTATGATCCAATATGACATTTGCTACTTGTCATGCCTCAGTGTACAAAATTTGCTCAATTAACAACACAATTCAATAATTTATCATAGCATATGCGTATCATTAACATCGTGTTGCAAATCATCGAAGAACACTTTCATTTTGAAATGTCGTATGGATATACACGAGAATAGGACCTCATATCGTGTGTGTTATTACGACATTAATGACAGAGTCAATGTACATTTCGTATAATATCACACGACTTGATTTTTTTCGAAATTGGTCTATGTCGTGTATTATTACACGACATAAAGCCTTCATGTCGTCCTTTCGCACACGACACGCGAGGGGTAGTTTTGCCATTATTGATGCCTTGTATGTAGTATGCCTTGTATATAGAATTTACCCTGATTCATGCAGCCATGTGGAGGGACAGACTAGTAAATCTTCACGAGCTGAGCCAAGGCGTAATCCTTAGTTTTCTCAAGGTACGAGAAACTTGTTCACACTGATTATCTCCATACATCCTTGTCTTATAATTTTAACAAAATCCTCATTTTATTTGTGGGTCAATTTTGGTTAATTTTCTCAAGTAGATAATTGTGTGGGCTCATGGAGGAGTTAAGAGTTCCTGGATCCCGTGTTTCAGAATACAGTTAATCAACATGTTAACTAATCGATTACGATAAATTGGATTAAATTTTGCAGTTATGGATGATGAACACACAAAAGCAATGAGATTGAAGAGATAATTATACTGCAAGCAATTGAATAGAAGGAGCAACCATGGACATGTCTTAGAGAGAGAGATGCAACCAAATGGTACGTACGTACAGCTTAATCATATATCATAAACACGTGAAACCCTCGTGTATGTATACATACAAATTACTTTTATACATATTGTATAACATTTGCTTGAATAATAAATATGAAATATTAAACCTTTCCATACTTGCGCCAAAAAATGAGGATGGTGATACATTTGCGAACAATGTAGAATCTTGATCTTTGCTCTTTGACTGTGGTAGTCAGCCATCCATGTCTATGTCTGTGTGTGCTTTTCCACCCAGCTCTTTGCTTCCCTTGCCCATGTCTTGATGCACAATTCCCCATTATTATCTTCCACATATATAACAACCGAATTCCAGATGGATTGGTAATCTGGCTCGATCGTTTGGATCAAGAGAACGTTTCTCTAATATGTTGAATCATAACCCTTCAACACATCTCCCTCGATATATCAATTGATTTATTGATACCATCTCTCTTTTGCTTTAGCTCGAGTTTTGTATCTCTTAATCTATATATCTTCGCTAGCTCTCTTTTGTTTAAAGTAATGAAAATCGCTCTCTCTTTTCTCTTAAATGAAAATAAGAGTTCTGATAGAATTTTTCTTACCCCTTGATCCGTGAATAAATCTCATTCATTCGTCAATATTCTTTAAATTTCTATGGTTTTAAACACAAGAATACACACAGTAAGTGTGTTGTATGTGAAGATGTTTAGGCCACAAGAAACATAACACCAATATTTGCTTGCAATTAAGGGCCATTGCATTGAGACTATTTTTGGGCATCTGAAGAACACGTTTGTGGATTTATAGGTTGGTTTCTCTCTTTACCAACTCTATTTTTATTTTGTTTGCAATACTCGTTTCCTTTCTAAAAATAGGCATACTGAAGTTGGTAAACTGGTAAGTACAAAATATATTTTACGGTTAAGGAATTTATAAGTTTTTTTTTTCTTTTTTACTTTAATATAATTGAAAGAGAAAAGTTAATGAAATGATAGTTATAACTTATAAGGCAAATATTTGACAAACGTTTTTTGTTTTGTTTTAGTCACTAGTACTCTCTATCCGTGTCAATGGCACGATGACAATATGAAAGGAAAAAGAGCATCCTACGATTCAAATTTTCTTCATCGCGTTACCCCTCACCAGCACTCACTTTCTTCTTTCCTGCCCCTCCCCCCCTTCCTATCCCCCACCCACTTACTTTCCTCTTTTCGCAATTTTCAATCCAACACACAGTACCATTGTTTTTGTTAACTCTGCCCACCAAAATACTACTAAGCAATAAAAAAAATCTTATGTCTATAATGATAATATCATTTGCATTAACGAAGGAATTAATAGAAAAGAATGATGGTGAATTGTCTAATGCCAATACTATCTTGCTGGGACTACAACACAAGTGGTCTAAGCAACATCAGCAACGTCATGAGGAGATCACCTGAGAAATTTAGAACGACTAGTAAAAGCCCGTGTCCAAGGACACGTATTTTTTTTTTAAATATTTTTTTTTAATTATTTTTTTTTTGTTTTTTAAAGGGAAAAATGGGAAAAAGACAACTTAGTGAGGGCAAAATAGAAAATTTGACACTTGGTACTGTTCATTGTACTGTAGCAAGGAGTGGTGTGATTTATACTATAGATATTTGACGAGAAAAGTACCTTTTTAGTCCTTAAACTATTTTAATTGGGACTTTTTAGTCCTTGAACTATTTTCTAAGAAATTTTCATCCTTGAACTATTTTAATTGGGACTTTTTAGTCCTTGAACTATTTTCTAAGGAATTTTCATCCTTGAACTATTTTAATTGGAACCTTTTAGTCCTTCCGTTAAAAATTTCGTCCATTAACCGTTAATTGGAACCTTTTCGTAAAGAGTTCTATAGGCCAGTGACCTTTTTAGATTCTTAACTCCGTTGTGAAACTATTTTTTTATTTTATTTTTTACAAATTTGAACATTCATTTAGGGACGGAGGAGTAAACTGAAAATTTCTAAATAATAAGGATTAAAATAATTTTATTTTAAAAATAATAATAATCAAAATTTAAAACAAACTAAAGTAATTATCATCTAAACTAAAAAAAAATTAAAAAAATAATATCATTAAAATATTTTAATAAATATTTTAAGGAGTAAATCAATAGTATAGAAAATAGTAGATTCAATTTAATCAAAACCCTAGAATTGTTACTGACCCGTAAATCCATCAATGGAGGCTTCCCAAGGTGGATCAGACCGAGAGAAATCAAATTCATCTCCTTCTATACCTGTTCCCTCCGTCGCTAACTTCTGGAAAGGTACTACTCTTTGCGCCAAATTCGCATGAGTGTATATGCACTTGTTTAGCGAGGGTTGAAATTGAGATTAAGGATCTGGGTCGGGGTAGATAATCCCCAATTTGATGTAATGTACAACTGCTACTTGCATTAGGTTGTTGTATCTATGTTGCCTAATTAAAGGAAATTCAAGTTCTTATGTTTTGATTAAGAAAGCTGGACATTTAGTTGAAAATACCCTGGGCTATACGGACTGATCTAGAAATACTTTATTCTTAATGCTGAATTGGTGTTTGTTATAACGGAGCAGGAGAGATGAACAGAAAAACAAAACAGATAATAAACGCGAATAAAGAACACACAAATTTAGTTTGTTTTAAATTTTGATTATTATTATTTTAAAAATAAAATTATTTTAGTTCTTATTATTTAGAAATTTTCAGTTTACTCCTCCGTCCCTAAATGAATGTTCAAATTTGTAAAAAATAAAATAAAAAAATAGTTTCACAACGGAGTTAAGTATCTAAAATGTCACTGGCCTATAGAACTCTTTACGAAAAGGTCCCAATTAACGGTTAATGGACAAAATTTTTAACTGAAGGACTAAAAGGTCCCAATTAAAATAGTTCAAGGATGAAAAAGGCTTAGAAAATAGTTCAAGGACTAAAAAGTCCCAATTAAAATATTTTAAGGACCGAAAAGGTACTTTTCTCGATATTTGACAGAAAAAAAATGAAAAAAACAGTAAGTAAAAGAAGAAGCTAGATCATTACGATTACATATATAAATAACCAGAAAATCCTACAAATCAAAAAAAAAAAAAATGATCAAAAATGTTAGATAGATTATTGAAGTAACGAAATCCATTTCCATAATGGTAGATGCCTTGTTCTTGGGATATTTATTAGGGAAGATGCCTGTATGCAACCTTTTCTACCTTCTTTGACTTGTCGAACACTAAACATAGCATTTTACTTATGGTGGGTATATTTGGCATAATCATTTCTTTTTATCTCACTGAAGATACGCAAGCCAAGTAAGGTCATAGCATACTTGAGTGCAATGATTTGGCTAATGCTGATAGCTAGTTGGTCCCTACTTACAATAATCATTAAGAAAATCTTGTCCTTGCCTGGTTAAGAAGGGAAAACGCATTTCGAATTGGATAGTGATCATCCATAAAGCCCAAAGCACAGAGACCATAAAAGTTTATACAAAGCAAATTTTAAAGCAGCCACAATTGCAACTGTTAATATTAGATCATGATATATATTGTTGGTACTCTCTCTAAAAGCTTAAGTTTTTAGATGAGTTGGTTGATTAACATGGTATCATAGCTCAAGGTTTGGCAAGGACAACGGTTCAAGTCTTCCCGCTTTCGTTTATCCTAAAAAAATAAAAAAAAGGGTGAATATGATGTTGAGGTCCCTGTGCAAGTGGGCGACCGCTCAGGCCTATTGGACGACCGCCCAGCACTAGTTTCAAGCGACGATATTTCTTCTGTACAGGTGGGCGACCGCCCAAGCCAAGTGGGAGACCGCCCAAGTGCAAAAACAAACGAAGACGGTCTTTCTGTACAAGTGGGCGACCGCCCAAGCCAAATGGGCGACCGCCCAAGATCAAAATCAAACTACGTTGAAGCTTTTGTTCAAGTGGGCGACCGCCCAGGTCCAATGGGCAACCGTCCACGTCCAAAATCTGACGAATTTAGTTCCCAAAATTCGTCTGTTTCCTGATTTTCTTACCTTTGTTTTAGCTTTCCTTTTCCTTATAAAAGTCTTTCAGCCATAATTGATTTGTAACATATATGTTCTCAATTTCATCAATGACAATTCAAGTTTTGGGAAAATCATAATTTGTTTTCCTTCATGGTATCAGAGCCGGCCCAAGTTGATGTTGGGATTGAGTTAAGCCGTGTTGGTGGCTTGAGCAACGCAAATCCAATCCCCGCGACGGTGGTCGTTCACAGAATGGGCGAGGTAGGGGTTCTCCTCGCATCGGATCTACAACAACACTGGATCGTGGCCCTGTTAATGTTGGTGCAGCTGTTGTAGGATCTCCATCTGTGGCTTCCTCTTCATCGTTTACAGCTGAACAATGGCAGGCTTTGGCAAGCCTCGTTGGTAATACCCAAATCTCAAATGATCGCCTTCATGGTAAGTTTGATTCAACTTCATGGGTAATTGATACAGGTGCTTCAAATCATGTAACCGGAAACGCCTCGTATCTTCTTGATTCTCGGACTATACCGGCTTGTCCTATTGGTTTGCCCAATGGGTCATCAGTTTTGGCTCATACTGAGGGTTTTGTTCGTCTGACGGACACCATTACTCTCTCTTATGTTCTTTTTATTCCGAATTTAAGCTGCAATTTAATTTCAATTTCTCAACTGTCTGACGATATTCATTGCACTGTCCAATTTAACTCATCTATGTGTGCTATACAGGACCTGTCGAGGAACCTGATTGGAATGGGTGTTAGGCGAGATGGACTCTACTACTTTCGTAGCACATCTTCGGCATATAATGTCTGTTAGAGTTGTGGCATAATCGTTTGGGGCACCCTTCCGAGAATGTAGTAAAGCTTCTTCCTCCTGTTCGCGGTACTTCTGGCAGTTTACTTAAACCTTGTGATACTTGTTTTAGGGCTAAACAATCTAGAGATAGTTTTCCTGTTAGTGATCATAAGTCTACTAGAATTTTTGAGAAAGTTCATTGTGATTTGTGGGGTGCATACACTCATTCTTCCTCTTGTGGTACACGATATTTTTTAACTTTAGTAGATGATTTTTTCCGAGCTGTTTGGGTCTATTTGTTGGTCAATAAAACCGAAGTTTTTCGTATGTTTATGGCTTTTATTGCAATGGTTGAACGTCAGTTTTCTCAGAAAATTAAGGTTGTCCAATCTGATAATGGGACTGAATTTAATTGCATGCTTGATTATTTCTTCTCCACTGGCATCACTTTTCAAACATCTTGTGTTGGTACCCCCCAACAAAATGGTCGAGTCGAGCGAAAACATCGTCACATTCTGAATGTTGCTAGAGCTCTTAGATTTCAAGCTCATTACCAATTTTCTTTTGGGGAGAAGCAGTTCTTACTGCTGCTCACTTGATTAACCGGACTCCCACTCCCCTCTTAGGCAATAAGACTCCCTATGAGGTTTTATTCGAAAAATTACCTTTCTTTGACTCTCTTCGGGTTTTTGGTTCCTTGTGTTATGCTCATAATCAGAAAGCGAAGGGAGATAAGTTTGCTAGTCGTAGCCAAAAATATATTTTTGTGGGCTATCCTCTTGGCAAAAAGAGGTGGAAGTTGTTCGATCTAGAGACAAAGAAATTTTTGTCTCCCGGGATGTGAAATTTTTTGAGAACAATTTTCCTTACAGTGATTTGTCGTCTGTGCCTCATTCCCCGAATTCTGTGGAGATTATTAACCAAGAGGCTGATTTCGCCTTTCTTGATTACCCGAACATGGCATATGTTGTTTCAGAACCTTTGACAGTGGCTCCTACAGATGTACCTGATCCCGTGACTACAATTTTTGCAGATATTACTCCTACAGAGGTCTCTTCTGCTCCTACGACAGACACCTCCCCTTCTGAGCAAGAGGCTTTAGGGAGGGGCATGCGTACGAAAGTACCCTCCGTTCTACTTCGGGACTATATTGCTGCTACTGTTACTTCTGCTAGTCCATCCCCCGAACACTCCACTCCTGTCGGCTCCTCAGGTACCCCTTATCCTATAGCTCACTATATAAATTGTGACAGATTTTCTTTGAAATATCGTAACTTTCTTGCAGCTATTACCTTGGCTAAAGAGCCTAGGACTTTTCGTGAGGCTATGTCACAAGATGGATGGAAGGAATCCATGCAGACTGAAATTCGTGCCTTGGAAGATAATGGCACATGGACTATGGTTCCTCTACCGCATGGTAAGCATGCTCTTGATAGCCATTGGGTCTATCTGATTAAGTACAAATCTGATGGCACAGATGAACGACTCAAATCTCCCTTGGTGGTCCTTGGTAATCATCAGAAAGAAGGGATTGACTACACGGAAACTATTGCTCCTGTGGCTAAGATCGTCATCGTTCGAGCCTTTCTTGCCATTGCTGCCTCAAAGAATTGGGAACTGCATCAGATGGATGCGCATAATGCTTTCTTGCATGGTGATCTTCAAGAAGAGCTCTACATGAAACCTCCTCCGGGTTTTCATTCCAATGAACCTAATATGGTTTGTCGTCTTTGCAAATCCCTTTATGGCCTGAAGCAAGCCCCGCGTTGTTGGTTCGCTAAGCTTGTGGCTTCCTTGAAACATTATGGGTTCTTGCAGTCTTACTCTGATTATTCCTTGTTCACATTCACCAAAGGTACGATTCATATGAACATTCTTGTGTATGTTGACGATCTCATTATAGCTGGGAACGATTTCCGCTGCCTTACAGTCTTTCAAAAAGTATCTAAGTGAATGTTTCAATCCCTTCAACCATTTCAATTCACAGGTAAGGGCAGCCATAGAACGGTATTCAGCCTCGGCAGACGAACGAGACACCGTAGTTTGTTTCTTTGTCTTCCAAGATATAGGAGAGTGACCAAGAAACACAAGCCAGCCAGAGAGAGAATGTCGAGTAATACAAGTGGGCGGCCGCCCAAGCCAAATGGGCGACCGCCCAAGATCAAAATCAAACTACGTTGAAGCTTCTGTTCAAGTGGGCGACCGCCCAGGTCCCAGTGGGCGACCGTCCACGTCCAAAATCTGACGGATTTAGTTCCCAAAATTCGTCTGTTTCCTGATTTTCTTACCTTTGTTTTAGCTTTCCTTTTCCTTATAAAAGTCTTTCAGCCAGAATTGATTTGTAACATATATATTCTCAATTTTATCAATGACAATTCAAGTTTTGGGAAAATCATAATTTGTTTTCCTTCAAAAAGGGTACGTATTGGCCCTATACCAATTGCACCCCTATACTAAATCTACATATGCATGTGCAGGGGAGTGTTAGTGTTGGAGTATGATAAACATAGATGTTTTTGTCTCTAAAAGCTTAAGATTTTAGATGAGTTGGTTGCTTAGCATCAACTATTTCTCACATTTGAGGAAATAACTGTGTACGCAATTATATTTACAAAAGAATACTTCTTTCACTTTAGAAAGAAGAGAAGGATAATCTGCATAAACTATTTCTCACATTTGAGGAAATAACTGTGTACGCAATTATATTTACAAAGGAATACTTCTTTCACTTTAGAAAGAAGAGAAGGATAATCTTTCCCATGGGTTTTTTATTAATTAACAACTTGACTTATTACAAAAGTAACAATTGGACAGTGAAATCTGACATTGGTGGGGATTGAAGCTCTGACATTTCCTATGGAAAGGAATATATAATGTCCATTGAGCTAGAGCTCTTTGGCACAAGAGAATGATAATCTCCATAATTTTTGAAGGGAAAGAAAATAAGAATATAATGGACCATTCTGACTACGAAATCTTGTAACTTTATTGATCAAACTCTTCTTCATGGTAAAAAGACCTACATCACACTCAAAATCATCAATTCAAACGAAGGTGAACCAAGTCCCTGAACATAGAAGTTTAATCTCAAACTCAAGGATGAGAACACCGAAAGCAAATCATCCCCTCTTCATCATCAAGAGCACTCATACTTAATAATATAAAATCGTCAATCAGAACTTCTAATCAAGGAAGAACATATATCTACCTTCCCAAGTCTAGTATAGGCAAATCTCCTATCTTTCACTAAAATTACTACCTCAATATATTTACTTAGTTGCAAGATAATTCATCTTAATCATGATTGTAATATATGGGTATTTTTTTTGATATATTATAATAGAAAAAAATAAATTATTAATTAATTAATGTATCAGCTAACTTTTGGAAATTTGAGAGCCATGGAAATTGGAAAGTTGTATCAGTTAACTTTTGGAAATTAGAAAGCCATGGGAATTGGAAAGCCAACCTAGGAATGTAGAGAGTCAACCCAAATCATCCCATATAAATTACTAGCCTAAGCCCGTGTCCAAGGCCACGTTTTTTGTTTTTTTTTAATTTTTTTTTAATTTAATTTTTTTTAAATATGCCCGTGTCCAAGGTCACATTTTTTTAAAACTATTTTTTTTTTAAAAAAAATTAATTTAATTTTTTTTTTAAGGGCGAAATGGGAAAGAAAGTGAATAGTGAGGGCAAAATGGTCATTTTCGCGGATGGAACTATTCACACCACTGTTCAAAACAATGGTGTGATTTATACTATAGATTGTACCGCCCTATTGCTAAAAATCCATCAGATTGGGGTTGCTTTCAAAATTGAGAGAAAGAGAGAGAGGCGGCAGTAGGAGAAAGAAAAAGGGAGGAAGTCATCAAAGGTATGTACTGATCTATTCCATAATGATAGTACATATATGCTTGTAGCATGAAGTATATTATATATATATGAATCCATGATGCTAGATAATTTTGGGATTTGATGATAGCAATTCGGACACGGTGAGAATCAATGAGGGTACTTATTTTATGTTCATGTATATATTACATATGTGTATGTATGCATGTTGGATAATTGTACAGTAGATCGAAAGATTTAAAAGAATTGGGAAGGAGAAAGATATATATAATATATATATATATATATATATATATATATATAAATAAATATGTGTGTGTGTGTGTGTATGTTTACATGTGAATTTTGTAAAGAGAAACAAAGAAAGAACAGATGTGAGAAAGAGAGATGTATGATGTGCATGTTGTATATACATATATGCATGGTTTATAGAGTACTATATAAATAGGCAATGAGTACATGAGATGTGTGTAAGATTGAGAAGAAACGAAAGAATAAAAGAAGGAGAGGGGAGAGAGAGACGGAAGAAGGAGAGAGAGAGGGAAGATGGAGAGAGGTAAAATAAGAAAAAGGGTGTGGGAAAGGAAAAAGTATAATCCCTCCATTTCAGTAGAAGTTTTCCATTTTGTCATTTTGGGTGTCCCGTTAAAAGATTTCACTTTTCTTTTTTGTCAAAGAATTTTTATTATTTCCTCCACTTATTCTCTCTCCTACATTATTTTAATACTCACAACACCATTATAATTTACTATTCCCTCCACTCATTCTTTCTCCTATTTTCAAATTACACTCACAATATTTTTTCTTTCCACCCATTTTCTTAATATACGTGCAAAGCCAAAAGTGGGAAGCTTATGTTGGGACGGAGGGAGTATATATATATCTATAGTATAAATAAGATCGGTCCTTGCTACAGTACAATGAAAAGTTTCAAGTGCCAAATTTCCCATTTTGCCCTCACTAAGTTGTCCCTTTCCCATTTTCCCTTAAATTTTTTTTTTAATTAATTTTTTTTAAATTAAAAAAAATTAATTTTTTTTAAAAAAATACGTATTCTTGGACATGGGCTTTTACTAGTATGTATATATATATATATATGTATATATATATATATATATGTATATATATGTATATATATATATATATATATATATATGTATATATATGTATATATATATGTATATATATATATATATATATATGTATATATATGTATATATATATGTATATATATGTATATATATGTATATATATATATATATATATATATATATATATATATATATATATGTATATATATATATATATATATGTGTGTGTGTGTGTGTGTGTGTGTGTTGAGTGAAAGAGACAAGAGAGAAGAGTACAAGTTGAAAGAAGAAAGAAAGAAATAGAGAAGAGAGAGAAAGAAAGAATCTGGGAGAGATTGAGGGAGCATGTGCATGTATATAAGGATGCATGCGAATGAATGAGTAAATGGACTTGGTTGCAAATAAAATTTAGTAGGGTCTATGAAAATAAATCAAGATGAGAAGTACGATTGTAACACGAGGGAGGATGTCTAGTGTCTTAGTTTTGAGTACTGAGTGAGTAAACATTATTATTTTTCCACTACTGTTTAATAGGACAGGATCCTAACAATAATGTACTCCCTCCGTCCCATAACAAGCGACGCAGTTACTGTTCCGCACGAGAATTAAGAAAAAAGTGAAAAGGTTGATGTGTTGTGAGTGTAGATAATTGAGTAGGAGAGAGAATGAGTGGAGAGAATAGTAAATTATAATGGTGTTGTGAGTATTATAATAATGTAGGAGAGAGAATGGGTGGAGAAAATAGTAAAGATTCTTTTCCATTTTAGGAAGTGTGACTTATCAATGGGACGCCCAAAATGGCAAAGTGTGTCGCTTGTTATGGGACGGAGGGAGTATTTTATTATGTAGATTTTGTGAGGCACTATTAGAGGTGGTCTCCAAAAGGTAAGAGATTTACGTCTCCTAGTCCTATTGTATATCGTTATTTATTGATCCTTCGTTCCTAGAGTAATTATTGTTTGACCGTTATGGCCGATAATTTTTGATTGGAACTCACTCTAAGCATTTTCGACAGTTAAATTAAATCTGACTTTAAATTGACATTGAATTATTTGGTCAATTAAAGAACCTCATTGATAAAAGAATGATCACTTAATGACACCTATTATTTGTGGGTTAATATTGATGTACTATTGATACCCGATCATAAGGGTTAGTTCATGACATGCCTATGTGGTATTAACCATCGATATCGACACCACTGAAATTGTGGTTATATAGGTTATCAGGATATACCGAAACATTGATACATCGACTATTGTACCCCTTTGGGTTACTTTTGAATATTGATTTGATGAGAAGAATATTAAGTGATCATAATTGATTTTACGCATTATCGAATATTGAATTGTGCCATGACTTCCTTTCTTTGTATTAAGAAGAAGACTATTGTTTGGATTTATTAATTTATCCGTTTCATCGAAAATTGTTTATTGATACACTCTTTGAGGTTAACCCTTCTTAGAAATCGAAGGGGCGACGTAGGACCTTACTGAGCTTAGTTCGCTCACCCTTTCTCTAATTCTATTTCTTCAGGTTATAAGTATGAAAGCAAGGCTTTCAGTGGAGACATCTTTGAGGCGGACCCGAATAATTAAAGTAGTGATTTTCATATTTTAAGTAGACTTTTATTGAGATTGTAATAAATGCCATAGACGAGTTTTGATGGCTACTAGCCGTTAGTAATGAAAGACAATTGTTACGTTTCCGTTATCTATTTTTGGTTTGTGGTTAGATATACTAGCCGTGGAGATTTAAATTGTAGTTCGTGACCGTTAATCCTTTATTTTGGGGGACGGATTTATATTATTTAAAGATATTATGATACTCGAAAATTCGGGCCGTTACAATGATCATTTAGATTATCTAATCATTGTCAAACTACCAGATTCTGCCCCAAACATAGTTCAAAATTTCCTAAATTAAACCGAGATCCAAATTCTAGAGATTGCAAACCAAAATCAACTTATAAAATATTGAAAGCTAAATAAAACTGAAAAGATGATAATTCAGACAAAAAACTCAAAAGGGGGGAAAACAAAAAAGTGAACGATATAAGAGGATGTTTGAAAACTTAAAAGGGACAAAGCAATTTCACAGTAATCATGGTCAAAATTTTGGCTGGCGGATGATCAATAATACAGTCAAACAACTTGCTGGTAGTATACAATTTGTTGCAGTAAACATATGCATACTAATATCTAGCACAAATAGAGGAAGGATAGCAATTAGGTGTTAGGATTACTTGGAGAATCGTTTTGTATATGTGGATTTGCTTCAAACCCCGTTTTCTTAACTTGCCAATCAAAGACTTGTCATCATCATCTTCTGCGCAATCTTCTGCCATTTCATACCTGTAAAAATCCCAAATCATAAATCAATTTCACTTAGACAAAAACACAATAGATGGCATGCACCATTAATTTATTCTATACAAAGTAAGAAAGAGAGGGACTTACGCTTTGATTGAAGCTTGAAGAAAGAGGAGATGCTGAGTAAGACAGTGGATAAACAACTGATGATCCAATTTACCATAAGACAAACAAACAATGAAAGGGGTATAGATAGCAAAAATCGAATTGTTGCTTGATTTTACCCACAACCTTCTTCCGATTCCTTCAACGTATACAACCTCAAACCCACCCATATCTTCGACAAGTCAAGAATCAACAGGCCTGAAAACTGCAATTTAGAGGGAAATTGTGAGAGATAAAAGGGTAAAGTGGGTGACGGAGGAGGGAGAGAAGAGATCGTGGGAGGGAAAACAGAGAGTTAGCAACTCGTTTTTTTTTTTTGTGTGTGTTCGTGTGTGTGTGTGTGTGCGCTTGAGGGAAGAGGGCAGAAGAAGAGGAAAAACTCAATATGGAGTAGTGGGGAGTTAAGGAGTAGTGGGAGGGAGAAGGAATTTCAGACGTCGGATTCATTTTCTAACTTTCAATCCTGACCACCACTTATACCCCAGAGATAAGAGGCGGTTAAAAGCTGCATGTATTGTATTATAGATGATTTTGTAATTGTTATTTATAAAAAATTAGTACTTGTTGGGATAGAGGACCAACCGGGTTAGATTTCAGAGCAAAAAGGGAAGAAAATCGTCGGAGCTACTGTCGTTCAGGGCGGCCGCGCAGGAGGCAAGGGCGGCCGCGCTGGAGGACAGAATGAGGGTACAAAATTCTCTGAAGTTGAGGGCGGCCGCGCAGCTATGGAGGACGACCGCGCTCCTGTCGGGGAAGAAAAATTCTGGGCCCGGTTTTAGGCCAATTTTCGGGTTCCTTTTGTCCATCTAGGGTTTGGTTGTATCCTAGGGCATATATTTAAGCAAATTTCCGCCCCTAAACACATTGTAACTTTACACAAACATATTATAGTGCAAGATCCTGGCTTGGTAGTGCCCCCAGACGTAGCCAAACATATTGGTGAACTGGGTTAACAATTTATGTGTTCTTTCTGTGCTTTGATTTCTTGTGCTTTGTTTGTATGCTCTTATCATTCTTGTAGGTTTGCTTGGGTAGTGGAGGGCCATATCCACAACAACTGGTATCAGAGCCTTGGTTCCAGATCAGGGTTTAATCGTAAGATTGGTTTATCGAGCGATTGGGTGTTGTCAAGCAATCAAGAATGGGCAAGGACAAACAGGCGATTGAGAAGTTCGATGGGTCTGACTTCAGATTTTGGAGGATGCAGATAGAGGATCTCTTGTATAACAAAGAACTCTATAAGCCTCTAAAGGGTGTCAAACCGGAAGGAGAAATGCAGGAAGACTGGGAACTCATGGATCGGAAGGCCCTAGGGGTGGTCAGATCTACTTTGTCAAAGTGGATTGCGAAGACTACCAAGAAGGCAAAAGCCACAAAGGATCTATTGGATTATCTTACTGAGAGATTCGAAACTCCATCTGCTGCAAACAAGGTTGATTTGATATGCAAGATGGGTAGTCTCAAGATGCAAGAGGGAGGATCCTTAGCTAAACACATCGATGAGCTTATGGATGTTATAGACTCATTGACTGCGTTGGAGATTACGTTTGATGATGAGGTTCATGCGTGCTTGTTGCTAGCGTCTTTACCAGGAATTTGGAGCGGGACGGCGACAGCGATCAATGCTTCAGCAGGTAAAAACAAATTGAAGCATGATGATGTTAAAGACTTTCTCTTGGGCGAGGAAAATCGCATGAAGAAGTTGGGGACATCGACTGCTTCGGGATCGGCCTTAGCTACTACTATCAGGGGAAGGCCGGGTACTAGCAAACAAGGGAGAACTGAATCTAGGGAGAACGTGGTAGGTGGTAAGGGCAAGACCGTGGAGATCGGAGACAAACCAAGGGTTGCAAAGGGATCAGTTCAGTGCTATCACTGTAAGGAGTTGGGACACTACAAGAAGAATTGTCCCAATCGTGGGGGCAATTCGGTGAATGTGACAGTCGAAGGTGATGATGTACTGGTTCTGAGTGTTAGTAGTGCACTAGAATCATGGGTGCTGGATTCAGGGGCATCATTCCACTCTTGCGGGCATGCAGAAGAGATGGAGAATTACACTTCCGGTGATTTCGAGAAGGTCTATCTGGCGGATGGAGAGCCTTTGGAAATCAAGGGGATGGGGGATGTCAGAATAGGAGCATCGGACGGGAAGGTCTTACATCTGAATGGGGTCAGGCACATTCCGGTTTGAAAAAGAACCTATTATCAATGGGGCTGGACGAAGAAGGTTACAAGGTAACATTCGGCTGCAGGAACTGGGTTATTACCAAGGAGGATTGTGAGATCGCTCGGGGTAATAAGGAGGGGACATTGTATTTGGCGAATAACACCAAGGATAGTATCGCGGTGGCGTCAGCCAAGGGTGATACTGATTTGTGGCACTGTCGATTGGGTCACATGAGTGAGACGGGGATGAAAGTACTTTGTTCAAAGGGACTACTACCGGGTTTGAAGACAGTCAACGTGGGGATCTGCGAAGATTGTGTGTTTGGCAAACAGGGGAGAAATAATTTCTCGAGGACGGGTAGGGCTTTGAGGGAAGCAAAGTTAGAACTGGTCCACACGGACTTGTGGGGACCATCTCCGATAACTTCTCTGGGTGGTGCGTCTTATTATATGACCTTTATTGACGATTCAACAAGGAAGGTCTGGGTCTACTTCTTGAAGGGGAAAGATGAAGCTTTCGAGGTATTCAAGAAATGGAGGGCCTTGGTGGAGAATCAGACGGGACTTAATCAGATAATGGTGGGGAGTATGAGATCGGTGAGTTTAGGGAATATTGTGCAGCGAATGGTATTCGCATGGAGAAGACTCCAAAGCGTACACCACAACTCAATGGGGTTGCAGAGAGGATGAACAGGACATTGAACGAGCGGGCAAGAAGTATGAGATTGAAGTGTGGACTTCCGAAGACGTTCTGGGCATATGGAGTTGACACGACGGCTTTCTTGATCAATAGGGGACCATCGGTACCATTGGGGAATGGAATTCCAGAGGAAGCATGGAGTGGCAAGCAGGTAAATTTATCCTTTCTTCGCATATTTGGCTGCGTTTCATATGTTCATATTGATTCTGCTGAGAGAACTAAGTTAGATGCAAAATCTGTAAAATGTACGTTTATTGGGTATGGCGGGATGACTTGGGGTATAAGTTTTGGGATGACCAAAACCATAAAATTATTCGTAGTCGAGATGTGGTATTCAATGAACAGGTATTGTACAAGGACAGAAAGGGGGCATCTGATGATATTAGTCCAGAACCGGAGGTTGTAGAGGTGGATATTCCAGACTCGGGTGGGAGCAGAACGGTTCATGATGACCATGGTCAGGAGGTCACTGAAGATGAACCACATACTCCGGAACCGGATATTCCGCTGCGTAGATCCAACAGGTTGCGTGGATCGCCTGACAGGTATACTCCTTCCAATTACTATTTATTGTTGACAGATAGTGGGGAACCGGAATGTTATGCGGAGGCTGTTCGTAGTGCACTTTGTAATAAGTGGAAAGCTGCGATGGACGATGAGATGGACTCATTGAAGGCCAACAAAACTTGGGAGTTGACTAGACTGCCTAAGGGGAAGAAGGCATTGCATAACAAGTGGGTTTACAGAATTAAGGAGGAAGCAAACGGCAGTAAGCGTTACAAGGCAAGGTTGGTTGTAAAAGGGTTTCAGCAAAAGTATGGTATAGTCTACACCGAGGTCTTCACTCCTGTTGTGAAGATGACCACTATCAGAATGGTTCTGGGGATAGTAGTGGCAGATAACTTGTTGCTGGAACAGATGGATGTAAAGACGGCATTTTTTCATGGGGACTTGGAGGAAGAAATTTACATGGTACAACCAGAGGGTTACTTGTCTAAGGGTAGCGAGGAACTGGTTTACAGATTGACTAAGAGCTTGTATGGCCTTAAACAAGCTCCTAGGCAGTGGTACAGAAAGTTCGATGGATTCATGCACGATATTGATTTTATCAGATGTGAGGCGGATCATTGTTGCTACTTCAAGAACACGGATAATGGGTACATAATCTTGCTGTTATATGTGGATGACATGCTAATAGCGGGCTCTAGCAGTAGAAAGGTAAACATATTGAAGACTCAGTTGTCAGAACGGTTCGAGATGAAGGATTTGGGGGAGGCCAGAAAAATCTTGGGCATGCGAATTGACCGGGATAAAGGAGTCGGGTAAGTTGGTTCTTTCACAAGCAGAATACGTTGAGAAAGTCTTGGCAAGGTTTTGCATGGAAGAGGCGAAGCCAACAGGGACACCATTGGGTATGCACTTCAAGCTATCCGAGAAGGACTCACCTATGGGCAAGGAGGAGCGTGACAAGATGGAGAGGACTCCATATGCTTCGGCAGTGGGGAGTCTAATGTATGCAATGGTGTGTACAAGGCCGGACATTGCACATGCGGTGGGAGTAGTCAGTCGGTTCATGGGCAATCCAGGAAAGCAACATTGGGAAGCGGTTAAATGGATCCTGCGTTACTTAAAGGGTACTGCTGATAAGGCTCTATGTTTCTCAAGCAAGGAGGTCGTGTTAGCGGGTTATGTTGATGCGGATTTGGCATCAAGCGATCTAGACAAGAGGAGAATTACTACGGGTTATGTTTTCACATTGGGTAGTACGACAATCTCCTGGGCTTCTAAATTGCAGAAGATCGTGGCTCATTCGACTGCAGAAGCAGAATATGTGGCAGTGACAGAGGCAAGTAAAGAGATGGTATGGTTGCAGAACTTCTTGGGTGAACTTGGGAAGACGCGAAGTGGTAACGCTCTCTACAGTGACAGTTAGAGTGCAATACATTTAGCTAGGAATCCGGAGTTTCATTCTAGGACGAAGCACATTGAACTGAGGTTTCACTACATCAGGCATCTCTTGGAAAGGAAGATCTTAAGGCTGGAGAAGATATTGGGATCGGAGAACCCGGCTGACATGTTAACAAAGGTTGTAAACCTTGAGAAATTGAAGCTGTGCATAGCTTCAATTGGGCTTGGAGAATAGGAGAGGAGGAAGGCACTACCATGATCGAGGTGAGAACTAGGAGGACACCAAGGATGAGTTGAAGGACGGATACGGGGCTTATATATGCGGTTGATCTCTAGGTGGGAGATTGTTGGGATAGAGGACCAACCGGGTTAGATTTCGAAGCAAAAAGGGAAGAAAATCGTTGGAGCTACTGTCGTTCAGGGCGGTCGCGTAAGAGGCAAGGGCGGCCGCGATGGAGGACAGAATGAGGGTACAGAATTCTCTGGAGTTGAGGGCGGCCGCGCAGCTATGGAGGGCGACCGCGCTCGTGTCGGGGAGGGAAATTCTGGGCCCGGTTTTAGGCCAATTTTCGGGTTCCTTTTGTCCATCTAGGGTTTGGTTGTATCCTAGGGCATATATTTAAGCAAAGTTCCGCCCCTAAACACATTGTAACTTTACACAAACATATTATAGTGCAAGATCCTGGCTTGGTAGTGCCCCCAGACGTAGCCAAACATATTGGTGAACTGGGTTAACAATTTATGTGTTCTTTCTGTGCTTTGATTTCTTGTGCTTTGTTTGTATGCTCTTATTGTTCTTGTAGGTTTTCTTGGGTAGTGGAGGGCCATATCCACAACAGTACTAACCTCTGTGCCAGGGCACAACATATCCACTCGCGGTTACTAAATTCATTTTCTCCTTCTTTAATCAAAATCGTTGTGCTAGTAAAAAAAATCTTGTCCCAAAAAGTAACTTAAACTAAGTTTTTATTTATTATTATAACAAAAAGTAAAAAAAAAAATATTATTATTACAAAAAAGTTAAAAAAAAATCACAAACAATAAATAATAAAAAATTAAATCCAAACTCTATTGCTATTGATAGTTATGAGATCGATAAGTAAATAATAATAAATAAACAAATTAATAAAAAAATCATGTAGTAAATAAAAGGGCGTGGGGAAGTTAAAAGACATGTTTGGGAGGAGAAGGTGGGAAGTTATAAAATTGGGAGCGGGAGGGTGGAATATTAGGGTTAATCCAGGACGTCGGATCAATTTTCTAGATTCAATCTCAGCCGCTTTTTATCCCAGCGGTTATCGACGGCTAAATCCGATGTGTATTGTATTATAGATTTAATCAAAATCGTCGTGCTAGTAAAAAAAATCTTGTCCCAAAAAAGTAATTTAAACTAAGTTTTTATTTATTATTATAACAAAAAGTAAAAAAATAATTATTATTACAAAAAGTAAAAAAAAAATCACAAACAAAAAATAATAAAAAATTAAATTCAAACTCTATTGCTATTGATGGTTATGAGATCGATAATAAACAATAATAAAAAAAATTAATAAAAAAATCATGTAGTAAATAAAATAAAAGGGTGTGGGAAGTTAAAAGACAGATTCGGGAGGAAAATGTGGGGAGTTATAAAATTGAGAGTGTGAGGGTGGAATATTAGGGTTAATCCAGGACGTCAGATCAATTTTCTATATTCAATCCCAGCCCTTTTTTATCTCAGCAGTTACCGACGGCTAAGCCCGATGTGTATTGTATTATAGAATAGTATTCTCTAACTCGTGTTACTGGCACGGTGACAGTACACAAATTAAAGAAATGATGAAATCGCCTTCCTCCCATCCAAATAAAATTTTTTAAAAATATACCCAATATCCTGATGATTACTTTGTTCCATAATCAACATTTGATGGAGGGTGGCTTGTTTATGTAACTGTCGTAGAGAATATGAGGAAGTCGATTATCCGGACCGTTATCCATTGGGGTTAGTAAAAAACATTTTCTTAATCCCCATTTTAACATTATTCTTTTTTCGTAACCCCAACCAACCTATTAATCATATAAATAATTAATAATAATTATAATCCATTAGGGGTGTGCAAACCCGCCCATCGGCCCGCAAAGCCCGCAAAAACCCGGCCCGCAAGGCCCGCGCCCGCAATGTTTTCAACCGTGCTGGGCTTGACAGCTTGAAGGCCCGCGGGCTCGGGCTGAGATCGAGCTCTTATTGTTCTACGGCCAGTTAGGGCCCAGTCGGCCCGTCTCTTTCAAAACTACGTCGTTTTGTAATTTATATATATAATTTTAACAACAACAAAACCAAAAGACTCAGGTAGAAAACTCACAACACATAGGATTTCCACAAGATAGACTAATTCCAACCTATGCATGCCATCATGCAGCAATAGTTCAATAACAACAAATACTCTGTAGCTAAAGTGAAACTCAATTCTCAAATTATCTGAAGTGTTTTTGGTTGAAAGGTGCTATAGATTGTTTGAAAAAGCTTACTCTCTCTCTCTCCCAATAGAAGTGTAACATTTAACCTAAAAGACACACATTAAGAAAATGGTTTGAAAATCTGCTGATTCTCTAAATCATCCCTCAAAACAATTGTATTCAAAACTAAATGACAATATTTAATATAAATTTTCAAAATTTGAAGGTTGATCAAAGCTTCTTTTTCAGTTTTTTTTTTTCCTTCTGTATTACTCTCTTGTTCCAGCAATCATAACATTCTGGTAACATGAAGCATCTTTTTGCATTCTATTGAATCTCGTTTGCAGCTGCCGCCGCCACGCACGGTCGCTCCACACTTTGCTGCACGGTCGCTCCCCTTGATCTGCATCATTCTCCTCAGCTTCGAGAAATTTGTCCTCAAATTTGGAATGGTTTGTACTTGAATTTGTAGCAGCACAAAGAGAGCATGTAACATGAGTATCCTTCCATTGAGACTTGACATGAAAATAATAAAAACTTTGAATCCTTTGCGAATCCGAAACTTGCTAACTTTGAGTAACGACATCCATCCAATCAGTCCAATATCCTAAAATAAACTCATTAATTAACAAGTTTCTTATATAATCTGCAGAAGATGTCTTCGTAGGGGGAACATCAAAGGGGTCAACGAATTGATGTGTAACAAGTTTCATCGTAGATCTGTGGTTTATACCATCAACTGTAAACTGTGGAATATATGTAAAAGGTAGGACAGTGTCAAACTGACAATTTTCGCAATCACACCTATCGTATATTGGTGGTTTTGACCAATTGATGGAAAGTTTGGTAGTCGCCGATTCGACGAAAGGCCACGAAATAGCACCACCATTAGAATCTACCTCCCAGTCTCGTTGTCCGTCGCTGCCACCAGGTCTAGGCTGATTCCTCCGAGTCTGTTGATTGAACAAGTCGGTCATCATGGCCGTTAACTGTTCCATCATCAACTTCATACGTTGATCTACGATGGATCCGATGCGTTCCTCCAGAACTGCCTCATCTCGCTCGTAGATCTCTTCCACTGTTTGTCTCTTCTGCCCCCGAACCATTCTTCCTGAATCGAACGAAAGGCTCTGATACCAACTGACGTAGCAGAAGACTTGATAGATATCAATTACTGTTGTAACGCACACGTTAACCAGTAATCGATAGTCAACCCACGTTGAATCGCGCACGATTGCCGGGAATTGGACGAAAGGAGAACACTCAAACTTTCGGATTTAACAGAGTAAATACTCAATTTTCATTAATCAAAAGCTGAAATTCGAAATTACAATTACCCCTAATTATATAGTGACCCTAGGACTTGAAAAACAAGTCAAAAACTTTCTAAAATAACCCTAGTCTATATAGTAACCTAATCAATCAATAAAACATTAAAATAAAGTTATAATATACTTCTAATACCAAAAATACTAACAACCTAATATTAAATTCGAAAATGACAATAAAAATAACAATAATAATTAAAAAGAAACCTAAAACCCTAAATTATATTGAATCCCGTTTGCAGCTGCCGCCGCCTTGCACGACCGCTCCCCTTGATCTGCATCACCCTTATAAAGCCCAAAATGTAATATTAATAGATATAAAATTTTCAAAATACAACATCTACTTTGTAAGCCCGTCAAGACCGAGCCAGCTCAATGCCCGTTTAAAGCCCGCAAAAGCCCGTTAATTTGAGCCCGCATGAAGCCCGCTATATTGGGCTCTTGAAATTGAAGCCCGCAACTAAATGGGCCCATACCGGGCTTTGCCAAAGTCCGCGGGCTTTAGGCACGTGCACACCCCTAAATCCATAACCCATCCCCTATCCTATTTTTACCCAAGGTTCGAAACCAAAAACTTGAGTAATCATATGACAAATGATTTTTTAATTGATTTAGGTACAAATATTTTTTCTAAAATCTTTTTTTTTTTTGAAAGATTCTAAAATCATTTAAAAACTTAATTATATATAAAAAAATGATCCTAATAAAATAAAAGATAAAAAGAAATAAATCAAATTGGAATGCACATAAATAAATAAAAAAATGACGAAGCTCACGTTATCTCACAGAAAAATCGATTATAAATAAATGATCATTTTTTGTTTTTTTTTAATTATTTAGTATACTCCTTAAAAAAAGGTTAAGGGTTTATATATACTCGATTATCCGAACCGTTATCCATTGAGGGTTAGTAAAAAATATTTTCTTAATCCCCATTTTACCATTATTCTTTTTACGTAACCCCAACCCAACCCATTAATCATATAAATAAATAATAATCGGTTTTTCTGTTTAAAAAAAAAATCTTACCAAATCCTAGTGAATTCGTTCAAAAAAAACTTAAGTAATCATGACAAATGATTTTTTAATTGATTTAGGTACAAATATTTTTTCTAAAAACTTTTTTTTTGAAAGATTCTAAAATCGTTCAAAAACTTAATTATATATAAAAAAAATGATCCTAATAAAATAAAAGAGAAAAATAAATAAATCAAATTGGAATGAACATAAATAAGTAAAAAAATGACGAAGCTCACGTTTTCTCATCGAAAAACCGATTATAAATAAATGATCATTTTTTTAATTATTTAGTATACTTCTTAAAAAAAGGTTTAGGATTTATATATACTCGATTATCTGGACCGTTATCCATTGAGGGTTAGTAAAAAACATTTTCTTAATCCCCATTTTACCATTATTCTTTTTTTGTAACCCCAACCCAACCCATTAATCATATAAATAATTAATAATTGGTTTTTATGTTTAAAAAAAAAAAAAAATCTTACCAAATCTTAGCGGAATTCGTTAAAAAAAACTTAAGTAATCATGACGAATGAATTTTTAATTGATTTATGTACAAACATTTTTTTCTAAAATCATTTTTTTAAAGATTCTAAAATCGTTCAAAAACTTAATTATATATGAAAAAATGATCCTAATAAAAAAAATCTTAACAAAATATTAGTGAATTCGTTAAAAAAAAAAACTTAAGTCATCTGCAAAAAGAAATAATAGTTAAGAAGTAAAATAGGAAGGAGAACATGGAAAAGGAAGGTTAAAAAGAAAATAGGACAGTTATGGAAAGTTACGGACGGTTGAAGGAGTGAGGGAGGATTTGGGCCGTCGGATCACTTTTCTAATACTTCAAAAATAATTACTATCACTATCACTAGCCTAAAAAGGAACTTTCCAAGAACTTACTTCAAAAATATGAAAATCAACCACAAATTAAAATTCAGTATCTGGTTCAATACTTTTATCAAATCCAACAATATTGCGGACCAACATTGATTATTATATTCTGGATTATTATATATGCAAATAGTTTATTTTAAATTTGTTGGTCAAATTTATTAATACTTTATGTATCTCATCACAATAATGTGTAAAATGGAATTGACATAATATTTAAGAAGAGAATAGTGTAAAAAAGGACGGGAATGAGAGAAAATAAAATAAACTGTTTTCAGAAATCGTCGAATAATGAGCGTTGGATGAGTTCGTAACAATCAAGCTCAGCCATTAAATAAAATTAATTTAATTTAAATTTAATTTTAGACTGTTTCTGACCTTTGAATTTGATTAATCATAGCCGCTTTTTATCTCTAGACAATCCGGCTCGATTCTCCTGGAGTGCTCCAACAGAAGCCACGCGTCCTTGCTCTTATTTTATGCGGCCTAGATCAAACTGTAAATTGTGGGACCCACTTCACATAAAACTCATCCCAACAGTAGGGGTGTAAATGGTTCGGTTTGGTTCGGTTTGGACAAATTTAGAGACCAAACCGCTAGTACTCGATTTGGAAAAATCCCAAACCAAACCGAACCATGAAAAATTTCAAACCGAACCGAACCGAACCACCTCGGTTTGGTTCGGTTTGGTCTCAAACCGCGGTTCCATTAAGCGGTTCAAACCGCGGTCCGAACTGCGGTCTAAACCGCGGTTCGAACCACAAACCTGTCCAAACTCAAAACGTTACCTATTTATGTAAAAGACATATTAAAATTACAAAACCACAACTTAAGTCTTAAATTACAAAACCACATATTCATCTGCAAGCCAGCAACATTCTTCACAAACTTTATGGAATCGGACTGTAGCAACAACAGAGTGAAGAGCAGAAACATTCTTCACATATTCAACAGTCTTAAATTACAAAACAACTTAAGTCTTAAATTACAAAACCACAACCACAGACTGCAATCCAAAACAACTTAAGTCTTAAGTCACCAGCAAGCCAGCAACATTCTTCACAAACTTGCATCATCTGCAGCAACAACAGAGAGAAGAGCAGAAACAGTCAGCACTCAGCAGAAATATTTACTTTGTGTTTGTGTAATATGTGAGGACTGATGCAATTTATCTGAAAAAGGATAAAAAGAATTGTGGACATCACCATTGACCCAAAGAACTGATGCAATTTATACTATATTTTGAGTGAATTAATAATTGTGGACATATTTTATTATATAATCAGAAAGGAGTTCAAATATGAAGCTCTTTCCAAAGCAACGCATGCATATTCAATGTAAGCCGTCTTCTAACTTACAGATTATGATTTAAATGAAAATAAATGCTTACATTGGGACTCCAAGTCAGGTGCACTAGTGATATCAATGAAAATCCCAAGAGTCAGCAGCAACAGAATAAAATATTTGGACAAATCTGCTTGTATAATGCATCTAATTCCATTGATGTGTGCATGTGCAAGTAAAATGCAACATAATGTTCTACCTCAGAATTTGAGGAAGTAGTAATGGTGCTAATGTTTGGACAAATCTGGTTGTAAAATTTCATTTTGTGCTAATGTTTGAGTCTATATTAACTTTGATACAGGAAATTGATTTGGTATTGATTAATAACAGCTTGTTGAGTTTCATGCCATATTCATATGTTCTACCTCAGAATTTGAGGAAGTAGTAATGGTGCTAAATGTGGATGTTTTAGACATTGCGTTGGCATATAATGAGCCTATTCGAGTTCTTTCAACTTAATGGAATTCTATTTAAAGTTCATAGACAATATACTTTCTTATGCCTTAGGACAGAGGAAAATGATGGATTTACCTTATCGAAAACAGGAATAATTTGCTTATTCAAATAGTTGAGAAATTTACTACTCGATGCACCCCGCTGCAAGCAACATAGAGCTTTAGTCAAGAAAAGTATATAACAGCCAACAGGCTAGTTGGAAAACTGTAATATTCGGAATCTCAAAAAAAAATAAAAATTGGAAAACTAGTTGAATGAAAAGAACATACACTGTCATTATCCATTGATGACCAATATTCTGGAAATTATAGCCAGAAATTATAGCCGGAAATTATAGCTGAATGAAGAACAAACATCAGATTTCAGAAAAATAGGTTAAATTATAGCAACAGCAAGTAAGTTATAAGATTAAAGTAAGATTAATGAAAATAGAACTCACTGGCGGTGAGTCGGCGAAGTATCAAGGGCTCGGAAATCGGTGAGGCTGAGGAAAGTAGGCCGGAGATGAAGGGTTAGCCGTGAGGTGAGGAAGAAGAGTAAACTAAGAGGGAAAGCCTTCGTCTTCGTTGATGAGGCAAATCGGAAATGGCGGAGATTGAGAGAGAACTGAGAAGCGCTGCGCCGTGGACGAGGACGAGGACGAAGGAAGAAGAGTAAGAGGGAAAGCCTTCGTCTTTGTTGATGAGGCAAATCGGAAATGGCAGAGATTGGGTGGTTCAGCTTGGTGGTTTGGTTTGGCGGTTCAGCTTGGTGGTTCGGTTTGGCGGTTCAGCTCGGTGGTTGGTTCGGCGGTTCAGCTCGGTGGTTCGGTTTGGCGGTTTAGCTCGAAATGGTTTGGTTTGGTTTGGAGGAGTCAGACCGCAAAGCAAACCGAACCGCATGGTTTATAGATTTTTGGAACCGAGCTGAACCGCGAAGGCATAAAAACCAAACCAAACCACGTGGTTTGGCGGTTTAGACTGTTTCTGACCTTTGAATTTGATTAATCATAGCCGCTTTTTATCTCTAGACAATCCGGCTCGATTCTCCTGGAGTGCTCCAACAGAAGCCACGCATCCTTGCTCTTATTTTATGCGGCCTAGATCAAACTGCAAATTGTGGGACCCACTTCACATAAAACTCATCCCAACAGTCACTCTTGCTTCTTTCAGCTGGAGAAAAAAGAATCAAAGGAATTTATAAATATCCTGACTTTAAAATGAGTGATAATTACTAAAATTTGAAAAAATATTTTGAAAATCATAGGTCATGTTTAGACATGTGTTTTTATTATAGATGGAAGAGAAAAATATAGAAAATACTCCCTCCGTCCCATTAATAAGTTCACCATTTTGGGATTGGCACGCAAATTAAGAAAAATAGGAAAGAAGAGAAAGTGTTGTGAGTATAAAAGTAAAATAGGAGAGAGAATGAGTGGAGGGAATAGTAAATTTGAAAAGTGTTGTGAGTGTAAAAGTAAAGTAGGAGAGAGAATTAGTGAGTGAAATAGTAAAGATTCTTTGCCATTTTAGAAAAGGTGAAGCTTTTAACGAGACACCTGTTTTGACAAAAAGTGAAGTTATTAATGGGACAGAGGGAGTATAGTAATTCAATAAGAGAGAAAAAAAATGGGGGGGGGGGATAAAATAATAATAATAAAAACACATGTCTAAACATGACCTAAGATTTTCAAAATATTTTTTCAAATTTTAGTAATTATCACTCATTTTAAAGTCAGGATATTTATAAATTCCTTTGATTCTTATTTCTCCAGCTGAAAGAAGCAAGAGTGACTGTTGGGATGAGTTTTATGTGAAGTGGATCCCACAATTTGCAATTTGATCTCGGCCGCATAAAGTGAGAGCAAGGACACGTGGCCTCTGTTGGAGCACTACAGGAGAATCGAGCCGAAGGAGCAGTGCTCTCGGTCGAAGGAGAGTGTGTGAGAGAGAGAGAGAGAGAGAGAGAGAGAGAGAGAGAGAGAGTGTGTATGTGTGAGAGAGAGAGAGAGAGAGAGAGAGAGAGAGAGGAGAATAATGGGGTCAGTTAAATACAGTTGGCTATTTTTGTGCATTGGTAGTCGGTGGTTATAACTGCTCTTTCTCTCTCTCTCTCTCTCTCTCAACACACATTTGCAGTTCCTCTCCTTCATAAATACTTCTTCTCCCTATTCCTTCCTTTCCCTATCTCTCTCACACACACAGCCTTTCCTTCTGATCTTTAAATACCTATGATGGCCTTTTCTTGTCTCCTCCTCATTCATCAGAATTAGACGTGTCCATTTTATAAATCGAACCGGTCAATCGGGCGATTGAAAACCGGTCAAAACTGGGTCAAACCGGTCAACGGCGGTTAACCGGAACCGGCTAACCGAAATCGGTAATTGGCCGGTTCGGTTAAGATTGGGAATTTTGAAAAACCGGTCAACCGCCGGTTAACCGCCGGTATTTGACTTGCTCGGCCGAGTCATATGAGTTGCTCGGCCGAGCAGAACCTTCCAGTGTGTTAATTTTCAATAACGGACATGCTCGGCCGAGTCATATGAGTTGCTCGGCCGAGCATAACGCCAGAACATGTTCCAACGGCTACTTTTTCAAAAATTAGCCGTTATTTCTAAAAACTAGTCGTTAATTTTTAACTTGGGCAGTCAAAAATTAAAAAAAATATATTTTTTTTGCCTAATTTACTAACTATAAATATCACCTCCCTCCTCCCATTTTATTTCCACATTATTTCTCTCTACTATTTCTCTTCTACTCTCAAATATTCACATATACTCTCACCCTCATCCAATTTTCAGTTAAATATTATCCCATTTTCAGTTAGTTTTCTAACGAAATTAGTGCTTTTCTCCATTTTCATCCATTTTTAAGCTTCGTTTTGTTTCCAAACTTCATTTTCTCTTACACAAATGGCTGAAAATCAAAGAAGAAGCAATTTAGGCAAGTCCGTTGTTGGTTCTTCCTCCCCCAACGATGATTTTGATCATCAAAATCCAAATATTCAACAAAATGAGGAAGAAGAACAAGTTGAAATTGAAAGTGGTAATGCTAGGAGTGGTAGGGGCAGCCGAGCTAGGGGAGGTGGTCGGGGACCTCGGGGTCGGGGACAACGACAACCCCCTAGAGAAAGAGAGCCTTAATCCGATACCTTCGCCATCCATTTCACCAAAAGAAAAATTACTGCCGAGGATGATTATAATTTTCGAGCATGTTGCAACTATTGTAATGCGACTTACGCATTCAAAAGAGGCGGAGGGCATGGAACGCTCAACGGGCATTTGGCGGCAAAACATCCCGAGAAACTTGGCATTTTCGCTTCGCAAACTCAATTATAATTTCAACAACGTAGTTCGGGTTCGGGTGCACAAGGTTCGTCTTCCCCTTCTTCCGTCCTTTATAAATTTGACAAGTGGGTTTATAGGGATGAACTAGCCAAATTTATTTGCGTTAAAGGCCTTCCTTTTAATTTTGCGGATTGTGATTTTTATGAAAATTTTGCTTGCCTTTCTTTGAACCCCGCCGCCACGAGAGTACCACGTACGAATCTCGTACGTGATATTACTAGAGTGGTTGAAAGATATAAAAAAGATTTAATTGGTGTTTTATCAAAATTAGAAAATAAAGTTTCAATTTGTGCCGATGGTTGGAGTGATCATTGGGAAAGAAATACTTATTTGGGCGTTACTTGCCATTGGATAGATAATTCATGGAAAATTCAAAAAAGATTAATTGCTTACAAAGATTTTGAGCCACCGCATTCCGCGGAAAATATTTGTGCGAAATTGCTTGAGATTTTTCTTGAATATGGTATTTTAAATAAAATATTTACTATTTCATTTCACAACGCAAGTGCTAATACGGCTAGTTTGCCCGATTTAATTACCGTTTGTCAACCCTCACTTGGGGGTAAGTTTTTTCATATTAGATGTTTATGTCATATAATTAATTTATGTGTTAGAGATGGTTTAGATGCATTAGAAACTCATGTTAAGCCAATTAGACGAGCTCTTCAATTTATTTCAAAAAAAATTCTAATACAAAAAAATGGATAAGGTTTTTAAGAAGTAAAAGTGTGCCGGACAAATATTTTACTTACGATGTTCCAACTAGGTGGAATTTCACCTATAAAATGTTAAGCGATGGTTTTGCTTATAAAGATCTCCTAACGCAATTTTTTATGTCAATTGGATATCAAGAACCTCTATTTACTCATCATTGGAATGCATGCATTAATTTATGTGAATTGTTAAAGATTTTTAATACCGCTACTTTGGCTTTTTCGGGAGTTTATTATCCAACTTCCGTTTTGGTGCTAGAGCATTATATTGCAATTGTTACTATTTTTGACAATTTAAAAGATTGCCCTATTTTAAACCAATGCATTTTTAATATGAGACAAAAGTGGCTTAAATATTTTGACACTATTCCGTCTCTTTTCTTGATTGCAAAGTTATTAGATCCCCGAGTTAAATTAGATGATTTAGAGTCCATTATAACTTATTATTATATGAAATTATATCCCGATGGTGACGGTAGTTATGAACTTTCGTCAATTATTGTTAATGACACAAAAAATGATTTGATTAACCTTTTTAATGAGTATAATGCCTTATATGGAAACACTTCTCAAAGCCAACAACATGAAGATGATTCCTCTACTTCTCAACCAAGTTTTACTAGTGGGGATCCATATAGTTTTTTTGCAAATTTGTATAGTAAAAAATATGGTCCTTCTCGAGGTTCATCTTCATCATCATCAAACCTTCCCGTGGAGTTAGAAACGTATTTCACTACAAACTTTGAATTAAATCAAGATCCAAATTCAAATGAATTTGATGTTTTACAATGGTGGTCAAGAAGGAAAGACATTTATCCTATACTTTCCATAGTTGCTAAAGAAGTATTAGCCTCTCCCGCTTCAACGGTGGCGGTTGAATCGGCATTTAGCGTTGGTGGAAATGTTTTGGATGAAAGACGTTCTCAACTAACAAGTGAAAACTTGGAACATTAACTTTTACTTGGCGATTGGGTTAGAGCGGAAAAAAGACAACAAGACATGCCTTATGATGAGGATCTATTGGATCCAAGATATCAATACGATGTCGAGGACTCCACGAAAAGTAGTGATGAATGAATGATGTTTTAGATTAATTTTTATTTTAATTAGATTAGTTTAGACTTTAGATTAGGTTTATTTTTAATTAATTGTAATAGTTAGGTTGAGGTAAAGGCTCCTAAATGTCCCCCCTTATTTATAAAAGGGTAAGGTTGGTTGTCCCCCTCTTTGTAATTTTATTTTGATTAATAAAATTTAAGGGTACCGTCCCTTTTTTCTTTTATATACTTTCGTTTCTTTTAAAAAAAAGTTAAGTTTTCTATCTTTCAAAATTCATAACTTTTTTTATAAACCTTTTTTTCAAAAAATGTATGCAGTTAACTTAAGTCTAAAATAGTCTTATTTATCCGAAAAAAAAATTGAAAAAAAATTAAAAGTTAACTTTTTTCAAAAAACCGTTAACTTTTATTTCTTAAAAAAATCATAACTTTTTTTATAAACCTTTTTGCGAAATGTATGTAGTAAACTTAAGTTCAAAATAGTCTTATCTATCTAAAAAAAATTGAAAATAAAATAAAATTAATATACTACATACAAAGTTAACGAAAACTGTTAAAAAATTAACTGAAAAATGATATGCTCGATCGAGCACTACTATATATAGTACTATATGACTCGGCCGAGCAACCCTCAACCCCTAAACCCTAAAAGGGTTGCTCGGTCGAGCAAGACCAAAGACTCGGCCGAGCAACCCTCAAACCCTAAACCCTAAAAGGGTTGCTCGGCCGAGCAACTCCAAGGACTCGGCCGAGCAGATCCAAACCGTCAAACTGGAGGTTAACCGGATAACCTTTAAAACCGTAAATCGCCTAAACCGTAACCGGTTTAGCCGGTTAGCGGTTCGGTTCCGATTGGGGATTTGGAGGTTTTCAACCGGCTAACCGGCGATTTGTTCAACTGGCCACGTCTAATCAGAACCATAATTAGGGTTTTATGAGTGAAATAGTACAAGCAGAATATTGTTTTTTCATGCACTATTGATCCTATGAAATTGTTGCTATGATATTGGCCTATTATTATATACTCCCTCCGTCCCACTTCAATGTTTCACCTTTCCCTTTTGAGCTGTCCCACTTCAAGGTTTCCTTCCTTAAATGGAAAGTTTTCATATATTTATACCTTATCATCTCCATATATTTACAAAAAAACCATTCATTATACCCTTATAAAGTTAACATATTTACAAAAACACCAATCATAAACTTACTATTCCTCCCACTCCTTCTCTCTCCTATTAAATATTTTTAACTTTTTCATTCTCTCTCCTATTTACTACCACACATTTAACGTTTACATTCTCTTTTCTCAAATTTTCTACCCACTTTAAAAAAATTTCTTAAAAAACGTGTAAACCCACCCATGAAACCTTGAAGTGGGACGGAGGGAGTAGTATTCTTTTACAACTATATATTTTTAATTGATTTGATTGAGCCACGTCAATATCTCAGTTCTCTTTCATCCTTTTTTTCTCCAATGATTGTACTAGGTCTTTCATCCTTTTTTTCCTCCAATGACGTACTAGGTAGACGTGTCCATTTTATAAACCGAACCGGTCAATCAGGCGGTTGAAAACCGGTCAAAATCGGGTCAAACCGGTCAACGGCGGTTAACCGGAACCGGCTAACCGAAATCGGTAATTGGCCGGTTCGGTTAAGGTTGGGAATTTTGAAAAACCGGTCAACCGCCGGTTAACCGTCGGTTTTTGACTTGCTCGGGCGAGTCATATCATATGAGTTGCTCGGTCGAGCAGAACCTTCTAGTGTGTTAATTTCCAATAACGGTCATGCTCGGCCGAGTCATATGAGTTGCTCGGCCGAGCATAACGCCAGAACATGTTCCAACGGCTACTTTTTCAAAAACTAGCCGTTATTTCTAAAAACTAGCCGTTAATTTTTAACTTTGGCAGTCAAAAATTAAAAAAAAAATGTTTTTTTTTGCCTAATTTACTAACTATAAATATCACCTCCCTCCTCCCATTTTATTTCCACATTATTTTTCTCTACTCTTTCTCTTCTACTCTCAAATATTCACATATACTCTCACCCTCATCCAATTTTCAGTTAAATATTGTCCCATTTTCAGTTAGTTTTCTAACGAAATTAGTATTTTTCTCCATTTTCATCCATTTTTAAGCTTCGTTTTGTTTTCAAACTTCATTTTCTCTTACACAAATGGCTGAAAATCAGAGAAAAAGCAATTTAGGCAAGTACGTTGTTGGTTCTTCCTCCCCCAACGATGATTTTGATCATCAAAATCCAAATATTCAATAAAATGAGGAAGAAGAACAAGTTGAAATTGAAAGTGGTAATGCTAGGAGTGGTAGGGGCAGCCGAGCTAGGGGAGGTGGTCGGGGACCTCGGGGTCGGGGACAACGACAACCCCCTAGAGAAAGAGAGCCGCAATTCGATACCTTCGCCATCCATTTCACCAAAAGAAAAATTACTGTCGAGGATGATTATAATTTTCGAGCATGCTGCAACTATTGTAATGCGACTTACGCATTCAAAAGAGGCGGAGGGCATGGGACGCTCAATGGGCATTTGGCGGCAAAACATCCCGAGAAACTTGGCATTTCCGCTTTCCAAACTCAATTACAATTTCAACAACGTAGTTCGGGTTCGGGTGCACAAGGTTCGTCTTCCCCTTCTTCCGTCCTTTTTAAATTTGACAAGTGGGTTTATAGGGATGAACTAGCCAAATTTATTTGCGTTAAAGGGTAAGGTTGGTTGTCCCCCTCTTTGTAATTTTATTTTGATTAATAAAATTTAAGGGTACCGTCCCTTTTTTCTTTTATATACTTTCGTTTCTTTTAAAAAAAGTTAAGTTTTCTTTCTTTCAAAATTCATAACTTTTTTATAAACCTTTTTTCAAAAAATGTATGTAGTAAACTTAAGTCTAAAATAGTCTTATTTATCCAAAAAAAATTGAAAAAAATTAAAAGTTAACTTTTTTCAAAAAACCGTTAACTTTTATTTCTTAAAAAAATCATAACTTTTTTTATAAACCTTTTTGCAAAAAATGTATGTAGTAAACTTAAGTTCAAAATAGTCTTATCTATCTAAAAAAAATTGAAAAAAAAATAAAATTAATATACTACATACAAAGTTAACGAAAACTGTTAAAAAATTAACTGAAAAATGATATGCTCGGCCGAGCACTACTATAGTACTATATGACTCGGCCGAGCAACCCTCAACCCCTAAACCCTAAAAGGGTTGCTCGGCCGAGCAAGACCAAAGACTCGGCCGAGCAACCCTCAAACCCTGAACCCTAAAAGGGTTGCTCGGCCGAGCAACTCCAAGGACTCGGCCGAGCAGATCTAAACCGTCAAACTGGAGGTTAACCGGATAACCGTTAAAACCGTAAATCGCCTAATCCGTAACCGGTTTAGCCGGTTAGCGGTTCGATTCCGATTGGGGATTTGGAGGTTTTCAACCGCCGATTTTCAACCGGCTAACCGGCGATTTGTTCAACTGGCCACGTCTAATCAGAACCATAATTAGGGTTTTATGAGTGAAATAGTACAAGCAGAATATTGTTTTTTCATGCACTATTGATCCTATGAAATTGTTGCTATGATATTGGCCTATTATTCTATACTCCCTCCGTCCCACTTCAATGTTTCACCTTTCCCTTTTGGGCTGTCCCACTTCAAGGTTCTCTTCCTTAAATGGAAAGTTTTCATATATTTATACCTTATCATCTCCATATATTTACAAAAAAACCATTCATTATACCTTTATAAAGTTAACATATTTACAAAAAAACCAATCATAAACTTACTACTCCTCCCACTCCTTCTCTCTCCTATTAAATATTTTTAACTTTTTCATTCTCTCTCCTATTTCCTACCACACATTTAACTTTTACATTCTCTTTCCTCAAATTTTATACCCACTTTAAAAAAATTTCTTAAAAAGCGTGTAAACCCACCCATGAAACCTTGAAGTGGGACGGAGGGAGTAGTATTCTTTTACAACTATATATTTTTATTTGATTTGATTGAGCCACGTCAATATCTCAGTTCTCTTTCATCCTTTTTTTCTCCAATGATCGTACTAGGTCTTTCATCCTTTTTTTCCTCCAATGACGTACTAGGTAGACGTGTCCATTTTATAAACCGAACCGGTCAATCAGGCAGTTGAAAACCGATCAAAATCGGGTCAAACCGGTCAACGGCGGTTAACCGGAACCGGCTAACCAAAATCGGTAATTGGCCGGTTCGGTTAAGGTTGGGAATTTTGAAAAAACGGTCAACCGCCGGTTAACCGTCGGTTTTTGACTTGCTCGGGCGAGTCATATGAGTTGCTCGGTCGAGCAGAACCTTCTAGTGTGTTAATTTCCAATAACGGTCATGCTCGGCCGAGTCATATGCGTTGCTCGGCCGAGCATAACGCCAGAACATGTTCCAACGGCTACTTTTTCAAAAACTAGCCGTTATTTCTAAAAACTAGCCGTTAATTTTTAACTTGGGCAGTCAAAAATTAAAAAAAAATGTTTTTTTTGCCTAATTTACTAACTATAAATATCACCTCCCTCCTCCCATTTTATTTCCACATTATTTCTCTCTACTCTTTCTCTTCTACTCTCAAATATTCACATATACTCTCACCCTCATCCAATTTTCAGTTAAATATTGTCCCATTTTCAGTTAGTTTTCTAACGAAATTAGTGCTTTTCTCCATTTTCATCCATTTTTAAGCTTCATTTTGTTTTCAAACTTCATTTTCTCTTACACAAATGGCTGAAAATCAGAGAAAAAGCAATTTAGGCAAGTACGTTGTTGGTTCTTCCTCCCCCAACGATGATTTTGATCATCAAAATCCAAATATTCAACAAAATGTGGAAGAAGAACAAGTTGAAATTGAAAGTGGTAATGCTAGGAGTGGTAGGGGCAGCCGAGCTAGGGGAGGTGGTCGGGGACCTCGGGGTCGGGGACAACGACAACCCCCTAGAGAAAGAGAGCCGCAATCCGATACCTTCGCCATCCATTTCACCAAAAGAAAAATTACTGTCGAGGATGATTATAATTTTCGAGCATGATGCAACTATTGTAATGCGACTTACGCATTCAAAAGAGGCGGAGGGCATGGGACGCTCAATGGGCATTTGGCGGCAAAACATCCCGAGAAACTTGGCATTTCCGCTTCCCAAACTCAATTACAATTTCAACAACGTAGTTCGGGTTCGGGTGCTCAAGGTTCGTCTTCCCCTTCTTTCGTCCTTTTTAAATTTGACAAGTGGGTTTATAGGGATGAACTAGCCAAATTTATTTGCGTTAAAGGGTAAGGTTGGTTGTCCTCCTCTTTGTAATTTCATTTTGATTAATAAAATTTAAGGGTACCGTCCCTTTTTTCTTTTATATACTTTCGTTTCTTTTAAAAAAAGTTAAGTTTTCTTCTTTCAAAATTCATAACTTTTTTTATAAACCTTTTTTCAAAAAATGTATGTAGTAAACTTAAGTCTAAAATAGTCTTATTTATCCAAAAAAAATTGAAAAAAATTAAAAGTTAACTTTTTTCAAAAAACCGTTAACTTTTATTTCTTAAAAAAATCATAACTTTTTTTATAAACCTTTTTGCAAAAAATGTATGTAGTAAACTTAAGTTCAAAATAGTCATCTATCTAAAAAAAATTGAAAAAAAAAATAAAATTAATATACTACATACAAAGTTAACGAAAACTGTTAAAAAATTAACTGAAAAATGATATGCTCGGCCGAGCACTACTATATGACTCGGCCGAGCAACCCTCAACCCCTAAACCCTAAAAGGGTTGCTCAGCCGAGCAAGACCAAAGACTCGGTCGAGCAACCCTTAAACCCTAAACCCTAAAAGGGTTGCTCGGCCGAGCAACTCCAAGGACTCGACCGAGCAGATCCAAACCGTCAAACCGGAGGTTAACCGGATAACCGTTAAAACCGTAAACCGCCTAAATCGTAACCGGTTTAGCCGGTTAGGCGGTTCGATTCCGGTTGGGGATTTGGAGGTTTTCAACCGCCGATTTTCAACCGGCTAACCGGCGGTTTGTTCAACCGGTCATGTCTGGTACTAGGCCAGATTTCATCAAGGCAAAGTACCTACATTTACAAATTAGGGTTTGGTATTCTAAATTATATTTTTTTATTAAGATTATCTTAGTATATACTCCCTCCATAACATTGATAGCTTCACCCTTTTGAGCATGACACGCAAATTAAGAAAAAAAGTTAGTGGAGAAAGTGTTGTGAGTATAAAAGTAAAATAGGAAAGAGAATGAGTGGAGGAAATAGTAAAGTTGACTGGTGTTGTGGTTATAAGAGTAAAGTAGGAGAGAGAATTAGTGGGTGGAATAGTAAAGATTATTTGCTATTTTTGGAAATATAAAATTTTTAACGAAATACTCGTTTTGGTAAAAGGTGAAGCTATCAATGAGACGAATGAGACGAAGGGAGTATGTGATATTACAAAAATACTTTAAATTGTCAATGGACAATAATTTTAGAGCAAAAAGAGTACTGATTTGTACAATTTGTTTCCTAATGTAACAAATAATTGTTGCTGAAAGTAAAGAGAGATATGGAATAATTTTAAGTTGAGTTGTTATTTTTCATTATGTGACCTTGTTTTAGATAGATTCTAAAAGGTCATCATAATAATTATAAGTTAATTTTATCTTCTTTTATTTCTGAATAATATATTATTTCCAAGCTATAAGTAATGTACATTTAAGAAAAATATACAACATTTTCTCAGTGCCATAAAGGCTTCCACCTGCGGTATGGTAGGGGTCAGATGTACGTAGTCTTGCCCTTTTATTAAAGATAGAGAGATTATTTCTTAATGACTCGTGATAAAAATTACATCGAAAATTGAATGGACTGACTGCTGTTTCATAACAAAGAAGCACAAGCGCTGCAAATACTTTAGTGAGTCATTTTGCTTTATTTCATCATATTCTCAGGTCAAAAAATAATGAATCTTTGACTCAATCGAAAATGATGGTTCAATCAAATACCGAGTATAACCCGGCCGAAAGGAGAAACTTATTAAAATTGAGAGATGTTATTTCATCTATTCTAAAGTGTGATCATCTGCTGAAAGGCCACCATTTTGGTCCATTATTTGTTTTCTTTTGCATTTAAAAGTGTTTGACAATTTTTTCTTTTCAAACCCCTTTTTAGAAATTATAAAGGGGTGATGGAACTTCCTTATGATCATTTAGATTTGTCTAGTAATTGGTATTAGGAGTTTGGAATTGCGTTTGAAATACCTTAATCACTTTCTAAAGATGTTTTGTTGGAGGAAGTGATAGTTTTTCATTCTAGGCGCAAATTTTAAAATTTCATTAAGATAATTATTTCTTGATTTTTTTTTTCTGAGTTCAACCAAATTAGAGATTAAAACTCCTACACCACTTTTATATGCCCATATAGATAAAAAAAATTGTGTTTCAAATAGTCCATTTGTCTCAAATATAAAATCACATTTGGTTAATAGCAACCGTAACGTCTTTAATTCTTAAATAATTTGAAATCGATTAACATAAATAATCATATAAAATGTTGAATCCTATATAAATGTGAGTGTCCACTAAGGGGGTAAATCAGTAAATGTGTGCATGTTTTTAGTCTAAGGTGGATAATTTTGGAAACGATTATTTATCTTGGACACGTCTCAAAAAAAGAATATGATATTTTAAATTTGGGAAGGAGGAAATAAAAAGAAAATGGAAATCAAAATTAAAACAATTTCCTTGAAAATTAATGCTCTGATAGAAAAGTGGCGACTTTAAATACAAAATCCTCTTTGAATTTAACTGAAAAAATCTCATTTAAAAATAAAATAAAAATGATTAATTATTTTTTATCGGTGGGAGAGATACTGTAAAAAGGCTTTTCACCCACACAAGTAGCGCAACTTCTAACTATTAGCCCATCGCAATATCATCTATACAAGCCCCTCTGCCCAAATACTCTCTTCGTTCCTAAAAGTTTATTCTATTTGATTTTTTTTTTTTTTTAACTTTGACTACAAATTTAGAGAAATTAATCATATTCATGAAATTCTAAAAATTGATGTTGATAATATTATTAATTGTGAATCAATAGAAATTTTTAGAATTTCATGAACATAATTAAATTATCATATATTTGTGGTCAAAGTTCAACTAAAAAGTCAAATGAGACAAACTTTTAGGTAGGGACGGAGGGAGTATTATTTTCCAAGCTCTTCACATTTTAGGATATCATCTACACAAGCCCAATCTATTAATATGTAATTTGAATTTTGAACAATAAAATTCTCTTTGAAAAAAAAAAAATTGTAAGCTAGCTTGAAATTTGTTTCAATGACCACGTCTCTTCTTTCCTTATTTTTTTTTTTTTTTTGAAAGTTCGGTATCACAAAAATCACAAGAAAATTGTCATCATATTACAAAAATCACATTCACACAACCGGATACCGCTCAGTAACACAAGTTACCCACTTTGCTTCTAGAGAGAGTCGAACTTGGGACCTCAACTACGTGGAGGCCTTTTATCACACTCACACGTCCGGATACCGCTCGGCCAAGAGGCCTTTGGTTTCTTTCACTATTTTGAATCACTCATATTCCCCGTCCCATGTAAGATTTTCTTTTGAATTTTTTCACGAAAATTAAGAAAAACGTAAATGATGTAAGTGTTGTGAGTATGAAAAGTGAGGTAGAAGAGAAAATGAGTGGGATGAATAATAAATTGATTGATGTTGTAAGTATAAAATAAAAGTAAACTATGAGAGGGAATGAGTAGTAGGAATAGTATATCTATATAATATATTAAAGTAGAATCATTTCATGCTCATGAAACTTGCCATGTGCCTTTATGACGTGGAATTTCACGTGACAATATTTTATAGATTGACTCGATAAATTCATGGAATTCAATTTGAATTTTGAAAATTTTCAAGAATAAAAAATATTCCGTTTCCTTAAATCCATGGAATTCGGTTTGAATTTGGAAAATTTTCAAAAGATAATTGAAATATTAAACAGCCCGGGATAATCATTGCTCCATCTTAATTCGATAATAATAATAATAATAATAATAATAAAAAAATCTTAGTTGCAAATAGTTTCCTTAAATCTTTCTTTAATATGACTCTTAAAATCTTTCTATAAATATATCATGCTGATTTGAAGTGGATATGGTTAAATACAGGGAACCAAAAATACATGAAACCAAAAAAATTACCAAAATACCCAAAATTCTTAGATCTTATACCAACGTGTAAAATAGAACCATACAGTTTTAACCAGAATCAACACAGCAACATCAGAAAATAAAAACCTAAATCACAACAAAACAGAAAAAAATTCGCCAAACCAATCACAAGATCAACATGGATCTAATCGAATTACATGCTGGTACATCAATTAACGAGATTCAAAATTATTGAACAAATTACAGTTATGTCGATAAAGTAAGGAGAAGATACGTAGGTCGAGTAGATTAACTCACTATTCGGGATTCATGTCTGTAAGGAGATGAGATCGGTAGAAGTAGGGCAATTTTCCGGCGATTTATTGACTGGCGGGAGAGAATTAGAACGGAGCCTGATGAGCAGGTCTTTCGTTTCCGGCACAGTGAAGGAGAGCTTTGAGAACGTTGAGAATGGAATTTGATCAAGCATATTCCATTCCGGCTGAATATCAACTGACGACTTAAGAACAGCGGCTTCACGGCGCTGATGGTTACCGCCGAAGCGGTTAGCATGGTAAAGCCGGTCACGACGAATCTCGTGTAAACTCACACGAGATGCTTCTCGTGTGCGTTCACACGAGACATCTCGTGTAGATTCACACGGGATAAGTGAGAACATCTCGTGTATACACACAAGACGGGCAAGGACAGAGTTGGAATTTTTCGTTTCCTGTATTTTTCGTTCCCTGTATTTAGTATTTACCTTTCAAGTATTATATATTTAAACTAATTAATTTTCTAATTTTCTCTTCTTATCATTATCTCTCAACCCATTCAAATCATTATATTACAATAAATATGAGTAGCAGTGAAAAAGAAATGGCCTATGACTACAACAAGCTAATGCCAATAACCATCTTACTTTCTCATTATTCAAGACATTTCAGTTGTAACTGAAGTATATAAATGTTAAAAGGGATCAAAAAATTAGGAAAGCTTTTTTCATTTTCAGAATCAGGTAGGAAATGGATTGAAATTGATTGCAATCTATCCATCCAAAAGTCAAAGACGAGAGACGTTACTTTTCTTTAAAAAAAATATTGTTAAATTTGGCTCGTGAATAAATGACATCATATAATTTATTTTGTTTGTGGAAAGGTTTATTCATCATTTAAATAGAGTTACTCCGATACTTTTTAGTTTTAAATCTCCACTTTCATCCTTATGTTTCTCACTCTTTTTTCAAGTAAAACCTTTTGAAAATGAAGCTTTCAAGTATTTTACTAAAATTACATATTGATTCTTTTTCAATTGATATTGGTTAGGTTAGGCCCTTTTATTTATTGCCCATTTACTTATTTGGGCAAAATGTCTATGATGTTACTTTATAAATTAATAATAATGAGATCGATAAAATTTATTAATTTATCGATAAATTGATAATTATTAATTTATAGAATTTTTAGGTATTCGATGAATTTTAGATTTATGTATAAACTAAATTCATTATATGTACATAATAAGTTGAAAGACGCCTAAAACTCTTCAAAACTTTATGATACAATTTGAAAACACAACTGTTATGGGTAAAATTCAGGATTGATGCATCTTGAGTTTTTATCAGCATGTCAACATCTTCACACTCGAGGACAAGGTAAAATTTATTTATTTAGAACAATTATTTATTTCTGTTATATTTAATCACAGGGATAAAAAAGCACGTGAGAAAAGTCATGACCAACAGACTCCTTTCAACGGATCAGAAGACTAAGTCAAGATGAAGATGACTTACCGAGATTGTAGGGGAGTTGGTTAGGATTTGATTTTTTCTGTTTTCTTTTTATTATTTAAAGCTCATGGCTGGAGAAAAAAAGACACGAACACATATACACACGCATTACACTCACATAGCTCAAGAACACATTGTAATCCGCCATAGCTTTCTACCTTGTAATTCATTGATAATACAATTGTTTGGGAAGGTAGGTGCTCATAATCACCTCTCGAGGTTTTGTGTCGGCGAGATAGTTATCTCAAGGGTTTTCCTCGTTACATGATCAAGCCATCTTGATTACATTATTGCACCAATTTTATTCCATTGCACCCTCCTTCGTTTCATTTCAAATTTCTTCATTGTTGATTGTTTTTTACCAAAACAGTTTGGCGCCCACCGAGGGGCCATTGGTTTTTTAATTGGTTCAAAATTCTCATGTTTTTACCATGTCTACCCAACCTTTGACTTCCGCCGTCACCAAAGCCCTTCCTAGCAGCGTGAATCCTCAAACCAGTAGCCGATCGACAACCGGAGGCCAAGAAACATTGCCTCCTCCTCCTCCTGTGAATTCTGGCAAGAAGCAGATGTCGACATCTCCTGATCTTGAGATCAAGAACATGCTGATGCAGATGAAGAATCAGCTAGATCGTCAACAGAATAGCACCTCCGTGATAGCCGAAAGCTTGATCAAGGTGCAAAAGGAGCAGGAGTTACTTTCCAAAAGAATGGATAATGTTTCTCCTTATCGTCCTAGAGTCCTTGATTTCAACATTGGGGACAACTCTCAAACTTTCAATGAATTCCTACCAATGGCTTCATCTATAAGGATGTCAACATCTTCCCCTCCCGTTACTACTTCTGTGGCAATGTCAACACCCTTAGCTACCAGTGCCTACATGATGACCTTTCCAGAAGGGCCCATCTTCACTAATAGCACCTTTGTCCGACATCCTCTACGTATAATGTTAATCCTTTCGTTAATTTCAATAATAATCTGTTTTAGATAATACCGCTCGTACCACTAACCCTTTTGCAGAACCTATATTGCAAATCGCCTTCAGAATTGAGAGATATGATCATGAATGTACCAGGTGTCACCCCGCCTATCCAGCAAGTCTCCCCAACATGCTACAATCAATCTCGCTTTACTCCAGCTATTGCACATGTGGACATCCCGAAAGGATTCAGCGTTCCTGCCATGAAATTGTATGATGGAAGTTCTGATCCTGAGGAGCATGTCTCCCACTACCAAGAAAAGATGGAGATTGTTCGCATCCCGCTCCGGGGCCACAGTGAGGCTTGTTTATGTCGAGGGTTCGGTTCGACGTTGGTAGGACCGGCATTGAAGTGGCTGATCCGTCAACCTCCTGGTTCTATTGGATCGTTTGCTCAGCTTGTCAACCTCTTCAACAATCAATTTTCTTGCAGCCGGCAATTTGAAAAGCTCACCAGCTGTAAGTGCTCCAATTTGAGTTGGTAGCTTTTTCGTTAGAAAATTAACGAAAGTTATAACATTACTAACATTTCTAACAATTCCTAACCTTTCTAACAAAGTAAGGGTAAAATGGACATTGCCATTTAAAGTTAAACCAAGAAAGGAATCCTAAAAAGCAAAAGAAATGGAAAAAACCCGAATTGGTAAGTTGAAAAACAGCTTCAGTTTGAATTTTAAAAAGATTATTCCTCCTGTCCAAAAGCCAGCACTGTAGCAGATGAACAGTGCACGCTACCGAACCCCTCCGCGCGGATCTGATTGACACTCACAGTGTCCTTTAAATTGAACCCTCCTCTCTCAGTTTACACAACAGATTTTACACACAGAAGCTGCATTTTGGCGAAAAATAGAGAGAAAACAGTGGGAATCCTTAGATTGCCACCATTTTCTCTTGAACCTTTCCCAATTTCACTTCAACCATTCTCATATCACTCTTAAACACACCAAGCTCAAGCTTAAAACACTACTCAAGAGGAAGATTAGGGAGAAAACATAGAGGACTTAAGTGTTATCTACTTGTTTTCTCTTTGATCAACTCTATCATCAAACCCTAAACACATTCAAGCCTTGAATCCACCCAAACACAACTCCAAAACACCAAATCTTGATACTCCTCAAGTCAAACACCAAATCTTGATACTCCTCATGTGGGCGCCTCCCAACTCCCGGACCTATAAATCGTGTCACAGGATGGAGGGTCCCAAAATATACCATTTCCAAAAACTTTTCTTTTCTTTTTAACTTGAAAAGTACACAACACCTTTTTAAACCCATTTCAAAATAACCTCCCTACACGGAGGTGATATGGGAACCTGTTTCAAACCAAACACATCCTGGTTTTACAAAATATACAACTGAAAAGGCTATACACAAGCCAACCAAAAACAAACCAAGTTTAAGTTACTTACAACACGACACAAATGAAACATGTTGTAAAACTTTATATACAATACATTCCCCAAAAGAATAACAACCAAATACAGCCCAACTCCCAAAAGAACTCGTACCCTGACAACCCAAAAGGAGTCCAAACTCTTCCCCGGCCTCACTGGTCCGGTCCACCTGTCTCAGCGGGATCTAAAACAATAAAGGGAGAAGGGGTGAGATAAAATCTCAGCAAGTTATTATGTATGCAACAATATGTCATACAATATGCAACACATAAACAGGTTGCTCACATTGGAAAACAGTAAACACATTACGTTACCTTTTCCTTTTGACCAATAAGTCATATACAATGCAACATATAATCAAGTTGCTCAATAACACATTGGGAAACAGTAAACACATTACGTTACCTTTCCCTTACCATTCCCATCTGAATCATATGTCGTACAACGGTGGGAGGGATACTCCGCTCTCGTGAAATGCTAGTGCTTATTCACGTCTTATACGACCTCAACAGAGATCCATATAAGTTATCAGCATTCATATGGCATGACTGCACATATCCATAGAAGCTGCGCACCCCCAGACCGTGGCCACAGATGGGGGAGAGGTCACAGGTATAAGGCAATCGAAACAACTTATGAAATATCTTCTCACAAGTGTTGGGATCCCATATACCCCCACAATATTCAGCTGATACCATCATAGTCAAGTACATAACAGTTACTTGAACATAAGTCCACCCTATGGGACATCAATATAAATAACATGGAACTATAACTCATGTTAAATCAATAACAATAGTGCACATATATTTCAACACTATTGAATAACAACAATGAAATGACATGGTATTAAGTACTCATGTTCAACCAAAATAACAGTGCAACAAGTATTTGAACACTTTGTGCACAATCAACTATAAACAGGTAAGCACTTATGTCACCAAGTATATCACATAAGTCTTACGTAATCAATTCATACTATGGAAAGTAGAAACAGGGTGTTCAACTCCTGTCTAACAAACACAGTAGTGCAACTTCTTATTTAAGGCACTCTATAAGCCAAGGACCTTGTCCAAGTCACCATGTAGGGGTAAAACAACATATAACCAGCCCTACACAATCTCTATACATTATTGAACAACTTCCCTTTAGGGTTTAAGTTCAAAAAACCAAGTTTTATAACATTTGGTTCAATGGTCAAAAACTGCATTTCAAGCAAGTTCACGACCATTTTTAAGCACTTCCCATTATCCAATTGGCCCATTTCAAATTCCCTAATGTAGTACTATAGTTGTACTAAATACAGGATCAAAAATTATTCCAATCCGAGTTGTTTAGCCTAGGTTCCCAATGCCTCAAACATGGACCAAGGCTGCAGATTTAAGAACAGTTCAGCAATAAAACTGCCTTGCAAGCAACTTTAGACCAATTTTTAAAGCTCTTGCAAAAACCTTTTTGGACTATTCCAAGTGCTAAAATGTTGTAATAAAGTTGTACTACAAGTGTAGTTAAATAGTTATTAAATCTACACTCATTTAACTAGGTTTAAAAGCTTCCAAAAGTCCTCACTCAAGGCAGTTTTGAGCACGACTCGTGCTGAAGGTCACGAGTCGTTCCCAGGCCCCGCACGACTGATTCCAAGGCCACGACTGGTTCCTCACGACTCCTCAGCATGGTCACGACTCGTGCTCATGAGCACGAGTCGTGCCCCTCACCTGGAGCCACTGTTTGCAGCAATTTATGGCAAGAACATCAGCAACACACAACTTCAGCAACCCAGTTTCTGCCACCTTGGTTTCAGCTATTTCAAGGCCATTTTCAGCAGGAATAAACTTGTTTGGGGACTCTAATATACTCCCTTAAAGTCCCATAACACATATAAAACATGATTCAATCCAAACCCAAGCCATAATATCAACTTTTTACCACTTTATCAACTACCACTGCTCAGTTCATGGTTCTTGAAGTTACAAGCAACAAACTTGTCAACAACCACTCACACAATCATAATAACATCACATAACCATCAATTCACAGAGTATGAACATTTATAGGAAAATAACACAACAACTTACCTCAAGTTATCTAAATAGAAGAGAAAGAAAGTCACTTCTTTATGCTCAATTCACTTCCCTTAGCAAGATTTCCAAGTTGGAATCAATCAACACCAACAACTGAATTTCCTATGAATTTTTGAAATAGAACAAGGGTTTTCCTTCTTGGCTGGGAGAAACTCTTAGAAGACTGAGGAACGTAGGGGAGCTTCTTGAAGAAGCTAAAGAAGATATACTTAACAATCTTACGCCTAAGCTCCTCCAAGAAAGAAATTCAACAAAACAACTTCCTTAAGCTTTCTTTTTACACTCAAGCACCTTATAACTTTTTATAACACTTCAAATTAGAATTCAAGTGTTACCAATGAACTACACCACTTTTCATTATTTAGACATTATAACATTAAAGCAAGTTATAACATCTACAAGCACATAGTTCAACGAAATGGCACAAGATGCACACGTAAGCAATCAAATGACACAAACCAAGGATGATATGCAAGGCATACCCAACCTCACGTGCTTCACGTGTGACCAAGAATGTGCCTAGGCTTAGGGTCGTGACACTCACTCCCCCTTAAGCAAAATTCGTCCCGAATTTGGACTTAACTTACCTGAATGATCAAACAACTCAGGATACCTCTGACTCATCTCTGATTCCAGCTCCCAAGTAGCTTCCTCAATGGTGTGATTCTTCCAAAGAACTTTCACCACGGGAATACTCTTGGTACGCAATTCCCGGACCTGCCTCTCCAGAATCCGCAAAGGTACCTCAACATAGGTCATATCCGCCTGGACATCCTCAGGAGGAGAACTCAACACATGTGAGGAATCATAACAGTACTTCCTCAACATGGACACATGAAACACATCATGGAGAGAAGAAAGAGAGGGAGGTAGAGCCAAACGATAGGCTAACTCACCTACCTTCTCCAACACCTCAAATGGACCAACAAATCTCGGAGCTAGTTTCCCTTTGTTGCCAAACCTTTTGATCCCCGTTCTAGGTGAGATCTTCAAAAATACCAAGTCACCAACCTGAAAAGATAACTCCCTTCTTCTCGTGTCGGCATAACTCTTCTGGCGACTCTGGGCTGTCCTCAATCTGTCACGGATCACTTTGATCTTCTCAGTTGAGTCCCTAACCAAATCTGGACCCCAAAGTTTAGCCTCACCAACCTCGTCCCAACACATTGGGGACCTACATTTCCTCCCATACAGTGCCTCATAGGGTGCCATCTCAATGCTAGACTGGTAGCTATTGTTGTAGGCAAATTCCACTAAAGGCAAATGGTCTTCCCAAGATAACTGGAAGTCCATCACACAAGCTCGTAGCATATCCTCGAGAATCTGAATGGTCCTCTCTCGTACGCCCATCACTCCGAGGATGAAATCTTTATCTTGAAGCTCAACTTAGATCCCAGGGCCTCATGCAAAGCCCTCCAAAACCGTGAAGTGAATCTCGGATCCCTATCAGAAACACTACCAGAAAAAGGTCATTTAGCGACGGAAATTTCCGCCGCTAAAATTATATTTCCGTCGCTAAAATAAATCACCGACGGAAAAATTCCGTCGGTGGTCCGCCGCTACCAGCTCGTCGCAGTGCTCCGACGGGTCAATTTCCGCCGCTATTTTTTTCATTTACCGACGGAAATTAATTCCGCCGGTGAATTAATGGTTTCAGCGACGGAAAATTCCGCTGCTATATTAATTTAATTTAATTAAATTTTCATTTCAGCGGCGGAAATTTCCGTCGCTGTAATAAAATTTAAATTAAAATTAAATTATTTCAACGGAAATTACCGTCATTGAAATTATTTAATTTTAATTTAAATTTTATTACGGCGACGGAAATTTCCGCCGAAATTAAAAATTAAATAAAAATTAAATGATTATAGCGGCGGAAATTCCGTCGCCGAAATTAATTTATTTAATTAATTTTTATTTCAAAGATTAATTTCGGCGACGAAAAATTCCGTCGCCGATTCTCAAATAAATTTAAAAAATAATTTAAAAAATCAATAAACCAAAATTTTTTGTACACGATATAACATTTCAATTTATAAAACTAAAACTATAAAAACTAAAATTCAAATATCGGCGTACCAAATAAAAACTAAATACCACCGTACCAATTCGGGAGGGGGAGGGGAGAGGGGGAGGGGGAGGGGGAGGGGGAGGGGGAGAGGGGGAGAGGGGGAGCGGGGGAGAGGCGGGGAGGGGCTTCGCGGGTACCAAATGTCTCAAATGTTTACAAACAAGTATAAATTAATACAAAAATGTCTAAAAATGTCTAAAAATGTCCGCAATCAACCTGGGAGGCGGGAAATTACCACGGGAGTCTGGCCGAGATGAGCCATCAACGGCGCCAATTGTCTTTGAGTCTCGCATGCTGTCTTCGAATCTCGCATGACGTCGATCGTTCTCCTCCGCATCTGCGTCAACCGCCAAAGCATCCGTAAGCTTTGCCCGCTCGCGTTTCTCCTCCTCCAACGCAGCCTCCAGAGTGTCGACCCTCGGATCATGAAACGTGGGGGCTACATTTCGCCGACGGCCGGTCGACGCCGACGGGCATTGCCGCCCGTAATCCCCATCCCTAACACTCGGGCTCCTCTCCTTGGATGTCCCCGAGAGGTGACCTCACGCCAAACATCGAGCACGAAGGGGACGGGCTCGCGGGAGGCGTTCCTTCGAACAACGGCGGCTTGATATGCGGCTGAAAAATAAAACAAACAATTATAATCATATACACAATGTAAGGTACATAAATAAATTTACATATTCAAAATCAAGTCATTTAATGGTAGTTTACTTACAAAGGCAAGAGTGCATCGATCGTCAACCCATTGCGGAGGTTGATCGGGCGCTGTAGAATTCCGAATATGGGTGCTAGCGTAAACATCCACAAAAGTGATATTCGGAACATACTCCCTTTCCTATAAATAAAATAAGCGAGATTATTACTTTGAAATTGTATATATAAATGCAACATTTAAACCGATTTAAAAGCATGCATACACTACATTTACACTAAAACTATGGATTTCATAGCATCAACATTGGCTCCCGGCTAACATACGTACATAAACCTATTTAAAAGCATCCATACACTACTACATTTAAATTAACATACATACCATGCGGTCGTGATGCTCGGCGATCGTGAGCGTCACCCCGGTATGCAACGCCGTCGACCCCGAGGAGCCTGCTCTATTGGCCTTGGCCTGTTCGGATATAGCCTTCGCCGCAGCGACCCCCAATATTCGCAAAATTGACCAAACACCTCATCGGTCATAAAAGTAGGACACAAGGGCTGTTCTCCCGCCGCGAGCCGAGTAGTATAATAATTTTTCTTCGTGGTACCTATAAAAAATATGAATATCTCGTAAACATATAATGATGACATTATAAAATTAAAAGAGTATAATCATTGTTAATTAAACTAATTAAGGATAGATAAATATGTTACAAATAAAATCCGTAAATAGCTTGTGAGCCTGCTGATCGAAAACATATCTAGCCGTCGCCTCGCTGATCTCTGGCGCCCAATAATATTTAGCCTACAACATATAATGATAACATTACAAAACTAAAAGAGTATAATCATTATTAATTATAACATTTTAATAACAAACTAACATTTAAGTTTTAAATAAAAACCATTAACACATTACCTTAAACTCATCCCACGCATCGTCCTTCTGCCTCTGTGGCAATTTTTTCCAGTTGGGCCAAAACTCGGTCATTTTTCGAGACCGCCAGTATTGCCCGATCTTAGTCCCTGGTGGGGTATCCACCTACAAACCCGCCAAGTATATTTATACAATAACATTTTAACTTAAATAATGAATTATATATAAAGCAAAAAGGAACCAACTTATATCAAATTAATGAAGAGTTACTTACGGTCATAAAGTGATGATATCGACAAATATCCTCCCTCGGAATCGACGCGCAGTCTGAGTATCGGCCCCAGAGGTGGAGCTAGTACTACTGCGTGAGGGGTCGACATCATCGCTACCGGATCGGGACGATTGCGTCCCAGTAATCAATGTGTAAATAGGCTTAGTCTTCTTACCCTTGCCCTTTCTACTAACACTCATATCTGTATTACAGTAAAAATATTAAAATATACAACTTTAACAATAGGAAACAATATATTCACAATACATCTAAAACTTTAAAGTTCTAATAATCTAAAGCATTCACAATACATATAAAACTTTAAACTATTAATAATATAAAGCATTCACAATACATATAAAACTTTAAAGTTCTAATAATCTAAAGCATTCACAATATATATAAAACGACGGATATTAAAAATAATCTAAAGTATTCACAATACATATGAAACTTTAAAGTTCTAATAATCTAAAGCATTCACAATACATATAAAACTTTAAAGTTCTAATAATCTAAAGCATTCACAATACAATTTTAAACTTTAAACTATTATTAATCTTCGTCCCCATCATCATCACCGGACTCGAATTACTACAAAACTCGAGTTCTTCATCTTCGTCTTCTGACTACGATGAATCAAACTCGGTTCCTCTTCCTCTTCCTCTTCCTCTTCCTCTTCCTCTGATTCATCAATATCAATGTGCGCGAGATGACCCGAACGAGGCGGGGAGTTGGCAAATTCACCGGTAAGATATCCTCCTCGGGTTCATCAACATTTTGAGGAATATGAGTGACATCATCTAATGGATGATTAGCCGATGAAACGTTAGGTGGCACCGGCATTTCATCCTCTTGATAGGGTGTTTCTAATGACGACTCGTAGTTGTCGACGAGGGTAGGTTGTCAATCATGCTCCTAGCCTTGGTCATCCAAACAGCCCACAATCCGCCGGGTCGCGGACGAGGGTAGGGAGTCATGTATACCTGTTGTGCTTGAGATGCTAAGATGAAGACGTCGTCGCCATTATGTCTCGGACGAGTCCTTTACATCGACGAGGTCAAATATGGGGTGCTTCTTAACACCTCGCACAACATCCCGCCAATCACAATTGAACAAGACAACACCGTTTCTACCGAAATACTCCACCTCGACTACTTCTTTCAGACGCCATAATAATCATTCCCTATAAGCTTCACACCGCTATTCCACGTCAATTTAGAGCCCCGTAAGCTTTGGTATGAAACACATAGCCATTCACGAAATAACCGTTGTATAAATGAACGTTCAAGTACGGAGATGATGCTAAATGTCTTAACCTCGCAGCCTTTGGCATCACCCGATGTTCAGCTATCTATAAGACAATATTGTAACCAATTTAATACAATTTTAAGATTGAATGTTTAAAGAAGTGTATAGAATAAATTTGAATGAAACGAAATATTTACATATTTCCTTAGCCAGCTTGGAAATTCTCTTCTCGTCCTAGTTACGATGAGTTCCTGGAGATAAATCCCGAGCTAAATCTTCAAACATTCTCGCAGTAGGGTTAAACAAGGCATTTCATATGCAGTAATTAAACATGCATAATTTAATCGACGAGGCGTAAACATAACATCAATGACTTACTTGATATATTCCCCAACCTCGTCATAGCTTAAGAAGAACATACGTTTCGACCGCGGCAAACTCTTTAGCGGTTAACGTACGCGTACCAACCCGTTTGCCGAGCAACCGACCAGGGATGAAAATACAGAGATGTTTCCCTTAGACGGAAAACCACCATCGTAATTGCGGCCAACCCTAGTCAATCTCGTATCAACATCAGAGGAAAATATGTTCCGACAAAGGCAACAATCTCATCTATGATAACGGCCTCGAAATTGAGGCCTCGACCATGGCCCTATTGCTCATCTTCCTTTTCAATTGGCCTAGATACCTAAAAGTCATTCGTAGATTAAAACATAAATAATGTTAAAGAAGGTATATTGTTAACGCTCAAATTATTTAGAAATAGAATAAATTCAATTACCTCTCAAATGGATACATCCATCTCGTATTGAACCGGGACCACCGACTCTAGCTTCGTATGCCAAGTGGACCGGTAAATGCTCCATAGAATCAAAGAATGAAGGAGGAAATATCTTCTCAAGTTTGCACAAAGTCACTACGATGCTCTCCTCAAGCTTTTTCATGTGATCAACACGCAAAGTGTGGTCGATGTTAACGCTCGGAAAAACTCACTTAACTCGTTAACGCCACCCGCATATTGTCGTGCAAGAGACCCCGAGAGCAATCGGAAGTAGCCTATCCAGAAAACGTGGCAATCGTGACTCTTCAAACCCCGCACTTTCCCCTCCTCTACATTGACACAGCTACCAATGTTAGACGCGTAACCATCCGGAAGCCTTAAATCCTTGAGCCATTTCAGAGGAGGAGCTTCTTTTCCTTTTGTAGCCAGCACGTATTGAGCCATCGGTCTAACCGGTTTACCATTGACGTATACCAAGTCTAAGGCCGGCCGCTTACTGTATTTCCTTAAGGTCCTTTCGAGCTTTTCGTTGTCTTTAGTTGTTCTCTTGAAATCCATCAACGTGTTAAAAACATTATCGAATACATTCTTCTCAATGTGCATCACGTCAAGGTTATGTCGAATGAGATTTGTTTTCCAAGATGGCAGCCTCCCAAAATATACTCCTCTTGATCCAAGCATGGGTAGTCCCAAACCCTTGTATTTTGGTCTTCGAAAACTTTTTCCCCCACCGAGGATCGGGCAATCTAGATACCTCCTCATAGACCGTGTCACCACTTAAACGAATCGGTGCCTCATCATGGTCAATCTTGTTCTTTTTAAACGCATTCTTCCGGGTCCCGAATGGGTGGTCCTCCTAAGAAATTGTCTATGGCAATCGAACCAACATGGTTTTCCAGAGTGCGTGAGCGTGAAAGACTTTGTGTCACTCATACAATACGGACAAAGCCAACTTCCCGTGGGTGCTCCAACCCGATAACATCCCATATGCAGGGAAGTCATTAACTGTCCACATCAACGCAGCCTTCATGCCGAAATTCTCTCGCTTGAAAGCATCCCACGTTTCGACCCCATCCTCCCAAAGCCGCTTCAATTCGTCCATCAAAGGTCGGAGATAGACGTCAATGTTCCTCCTGTGGTCAAGCTGGGGCCGGGGATGAATAACGACAAGAACATGTAGGGATCACTCATACACAAACCAGGGCGGAAGATTGTAGACAAAGTGGCTATAACCGGCCAACAAGAGTAAGATTTTGCCCCGTGACCAAACGGATTGAAACCATCGCAGCAGATGCATAACCGTATATTTCTTGCTTCGTACGCAAAGTCGGATAAGTCTCATCAAAGTGTTTCCATGCCTCCCATCACCGGGATGAATCAACACACCCTCTTCACGCAAACTTTCCTTATGCCAACGCATTGCCTCGCAAGTAGATTTAGACGCGTAGAGGCGTTGCAGCCTTGGAATCAACGGCATGTAACGCAACTACTTATGTGGTCTGCTTTTTCTTGTGTTTTGAACTCCCCTCCAATTTGGCTTATATCTACTTTGTTCGCAAATTGAACACTCTGTCTTCTGTGAATCTTCCTTGTAGAATAGCATGCAGTCATTCTTACACGCATCAATCTTTTCATAACATAGCCCAATCTGCCCAACCAACTTCTTTGTCTCATAAAAGTTTGTAACCATCTTATTCTCTTTCGGCAACATCCGCTTAATTGCTTTCATGATATGATTATAAGCAGACAGGCTTATATTGCAGTCCACCTTTATGTTAAGGAGCTCAGCCACAGCCTCCAACACACTGATCTCGCAACCTGGATAGACCTTCTCTTCTTGCGCAGTCCATAGCATCAATAAATTTCTTGGCTGCGAGGGGTTGGTTCTTGTTGTTGGTTCTCGACCAATCGAAGGAAGGACCAATGCATCCCTAACCATATCTTCCATATTCAAAGGTGGTTCTTCATTGTCCTGAATAATAGGTTCGGGTTCGGGAGGTACATGAATATTCTCGAGGGATTATTCGCAACATTTGTGCGCAATCTCGGCTCACCATGACGGGTCCACCGTTTGTACCCAACTTCAAACCCGTTACGCAAAAGATGTTTCGAGTCTCGATCAAGCTTAGATACTTGACATTACAACACTTGTCGCATGGACACCTAATCTTACCATCCTTATCCATGTGACCGGTTTTATTTAATTGAGCAAATTCAACAAACCCCTTCAACCCTCTATAAAACTCAGGATTGATACCGCGTTGATTCGGCAACTTCCGCTTATACATCCAACTACGATCATCGTTAACGTACATTACTCCCGCATTGCAATCCATATATTATACGTACACTCAATTTAATCGACGGATGAAACAAAATCGGGATGTTAATAATTATTGGATTTCATAATATATTAATGTAGTCTATATAGAAGTAATTAACGTATTATCATTCCCTAAATTTGAATTACAAACTTAAAAGCAACACAGATCTTCTTAAAATAAATATAAAGCTTCTAACTCATATTTAACAATATATTAACAGGTCTTCTTAAAGTGTCTAGGAACTCGTTCCCGCTCCCGAACTCGAATCTCTACTCTTCCTCTGCCTCGGTCCCAGGGAGGGCTTTGGTCTAGGTATGTTGAAAAAGTCAGCCTGACTCGTCCCCGGCTCGTATCGTGTGAGCCGGTGGATCAATCACCCTGTAGCTCTCGCACGCTTCTTTCCTGCCTCAAGGCCTCCCTGCGAGCTATCACTTCGGGATCATTTCTCAAAGCGGCTCTCCGAATCTCCCGTCTCTCATAATCTGCCGCAATGTCGCCGGTGATTTCATCAGTGGTTGCTCTTGGCCTCCACGCCTCTTAATGTCCTACTTGGAAGAATAGTCTGCCCCAAAACACTCTCGGCGTCGAGCCTCTATCATCAGTGTCACGGGACCTTGCCGCTCCTCGTACCATGTCGGATACTCGGTGGTCGAAATGTGCTACCTCTAGTCGACGGAGTAGTGGTCGTATCGGAAGAAAGCCCTCTAGAAATGCTCTGCCAAAGAAATGTGTAGTCTCGAGGCTCAGTCATAATCATCGGCATTGTATTAGTCGTGGCTGCTCTCTCAAAGTCCGAATGGTCTGCTGCGGGTATCCGTACTGTCGCCTCACTAGAGATGGAATGCAAAAGGATGATACATGTAGTCCCGGAAGTCGAGGACACAACCGACCCGTCTCCTGAATATCTCTCATAGTCTGCAATCCCCATGCCGGAATCCAATAGTACAGGTTTGCGGTCTCATATCGGCCAAGGCCAACCTCCTATGCCAACTCTCGATAGCGGCATCCCTCAATATCTGCGCCGTCCGGTCACCCAAGGTAATGCCGTCTGCCCTCTCTCAGTGGCGAGATCAAGCGGAGATCTCTCATACAGCCACAATGATAGTAATGCTGGGCCGCTGAACCCATGTACTCGGATCCTCCAGGCTAATCTATCAATGCCGTGGTATGTCTCCGCTAGCAACAGTGGAATGATGTCCATCGCTCCTGTCCGTATTGAATATGCCGGATGTCAACTCCTCGATCACCTCTCAGCCTGATTGATCTCTAACGGCGTAGGCTCGACACACTCCGATGTAGCCGCGAAGTAGTGCGCGGGACAGAATGAGCAACATGAATATATCTAAGGAAGTGGATAGATCGAGCAGTCAGGGTGGTCCGACTCAATCTGGCTGTATGAGTCAAGTCTACTGAATCTATCGTCAGCGACAATGCCCGATACCCGGTCTGGCGATAATCCCAAGAATTCAGATAGTTGCTCCGTAGCGATCGTACGTCTCGAGGAAATGCCAGTCCTCGACTCGGCCACACCCGGTCGGTGCTCGAAAATCCTCCATCGTTGGCATCGGATCGTTGTACGATAGGGTGAATACATGTCGCTCCGAATCCCAAAAGCACGAAGCGGCTCGGAGCGGATCCCAATCAATCTTCCAATCTTTTAGAGACCGGATGCATGGCATGCTATACCTCCTGTCAATAAGTTTCCGGTGTTGTTTTTGGTGAAAGCGCGTGAGTTCAAGAATGTCTTGTTGAAATTGAAACTCGCGGGGAAACAATTTCTCCATTGTAATGCTCCATCTTTGCCTTAAATGAGCTGCTGGGACTTTTTACCTATTAATATTGTGAATAATTGTATCTAACAAATCTTGAGCTCTAGTTCAAACTAAACTAAAGGATAAATGGTGTCCCCACTTTTATACGCACTCCCTATCTGCCTTAAACAAGTGCATGTTTGATAAACCTATCCCATCCCGAGAAATGCATATGATTATATGAAATGCAAATATCACTTTTGCCTACTTGCTTTATAATCGAAAATAAAAAGAAATTTCGGCTTTCTGCATAGACCTAAATTATTACTATTGTGAATAATTTTAAATATTAATATTTAATTCTTTGTTGTAAAAATATATAATTTTACAATGATGAATTAAATTAACATTTATAAACAAGATAAGAGTCGATTATCATCCACATGACTATCAAAACCCTATCTACAGCTTAGACCAAGAAAGATAGAGCAAATAAGTTCTTCAATTAGCTTGAGCAAAAGGATTTTTACTGTTTAATATAGGTTTTCAGGTTCACTTTGTCATCCTCTGTTAGAATCTCAAACATCACGGCCATGTCTTGGACGCTCTAATATTGCACTGTTTTACTCTTCATTTGGTGATATACCGGTCACAAGTAAAAACAAGGTAACAGTATAACACCGGTGAAGAAGAAAACGAAATTTCCTTCAATTTTTCAATCTCCACCTTCCATTTTACCCAAGATCCGTGCAGATTGCGGGAATCTTCCTCAGTGAGCCTGAAAGTTGCGGTGTTGCCCTCAATCTCACGGTTGCACATGCCCTCGTCTAGGACGGTTGCACATGCGACAGCTTGGTGGAGATTGGCAGCACTTTAGCCTTCAAGCTCGGCTGAGGAAGATACAGATCAGTCTGTAACATGGAAGGTGGTGAAGATTAAAAAAATTGGAGAAATTGTCCCGCTTCTCTTCCGCTGGTGTTATAACTTGTTACCTTGTTTTTACTTGTGGTCGTCGCACAACACCAGCTGAAATAGAAGCAGACACTTACAGAAACACCTGTGATGTTTGAGATCCTTAGAGAGAAGAGAACGATGAACAGGAAAAATCTTATCAGAACAGAAAATCCTTTTGCTCAACTGAACAAGAACTTATTGCTGTCTCTATCTTTCTTGATCAAAGATGGATGGATTTTGATAGCCTTGGTGAGAAAGGCTCTCATCTCTATTTATATTTTTAAGATGTTAACCAGCCAACCACAATACACCCAGGCTGACATTCTAGGGTGCCAGGTACTGATATCGGGCGCTGAACGTAGGCGATATTACATCACCGTCCGCGATGCCGTGGTCAATCGCCCCAAAATGGGATCTAGAACCACTAAGGTAGTGTGCGGTTGAATATGTTACATTATTGATACATTCACCCCCTTTCCTCCCCTTTGACTTTTAAAAGACTTGAAAATTGAGATATTTAGTAACTTATCTAATTGCTCCAAGTGTATAATATGTTATGTTTACTAAATATGTAACATGTTATATTTACTAAATATAACATGTTACTCAGTGAAAAATATCAAGTCTATTGCACAAGCATTTAGGCCCAAAGATTGAAACTTTAAAAGTCAGACTTACTATTATAGTTTCTATCTCGAATATTACATAACATATCTTCTTTTGCTGCAGTTTTATGATTCTTAATACTAAAGCGTAAATCATGCTTTAGATGATATCAAGGCGCTGAGACAATCGCTATAAGGGTTTAGAGAATTTTCATCCCATATGGGTAACATGTTATGCATTTACTAAATATGTAACATGTTATGTTTACTAAATATAACATGTTACATA